>JAODAL010065309.1:0-18292 GCA_025379985.1 Phyllomedusa bahiana | reverse complement strand
CGGGTTGGGGGGGGGGGTGGGGGGGGGGGGAATGGGCCCTTTGGGTGGGGGGGGGGGGCCGGGGGGAAAAATTTTTTGGTCCATTTTTTTTTTTTTTGGGGGTTTTGGGAAGCCGGGGTTGGTGTTTTTGGGTTTTTAAAAAAAGGTGGCGCCGGGTTTTGGGGGGGGGGTTTGGGGGGGTTTTTGTTTGGGGGGTCAGGCTTTGTTGCTCCAGTTTTGGGGGGAACGGGCTGGTGAAGGTTGGGGTCACAGGGCAGGTCCTTGGGGGCAGGTAAGGAGGTTAGCGCTGAGGGGGGCTTTTGGTGCCCTTGAAGCGGGGGTTGACGGTTTGGGGGTAAATTTGTGTTGGAAGGGACTTTCACCGCTCTGTTCGGTTTTTTGGCATTGCTCAGGACCTTCAGCCCAAGATGGATTTTGGGGGATTTTAAGGCGGAAGGGTAGTTTTTATAGATATTCTGCATTTGTCATTTTTTTGTTCTGTTAATAAATGGGCTGGCTGTGGCTAATTATATCCAATCAGTGGTTTGTCTTTATTGGGGGGGGGGGGGGGGTGGTTTAAAAAAGTATTATTGGTAAAATTGGTAAAATGCAGCCAGCTATAGGCGTTGCTTAGGGTCAAGACATTTCACCTAATACATTCCATAACAATATGTCCTTGGGCATGTGATCGCTGGCTGCTGTAGTGATGTCACATCAGTGATGACATCATATGAGTAGTGACATCACTTGAGTGCGGCTGTTAAATGAGTTGTGATATAACGAGTGGTAATATCACATGAGTAGTGAAAACACATGAGTAGTGATATCACATGAGTGGTTATATCGCATGAGTGGTTACTTCATATGTGGTGATGTCATATGAGTGTGCTGATATCACATGACTGGTAATATCACATGAGTGGTGAAAACACATGAGTAGTGATATCACATAAGTGGTGATGTCATATGAGTGCTGATATCGCATGAGTGGTTACCTCACATGTGGTGATGTCATTTGAGTGCTGATATCGCATGAGTGGTTACCTCACATGTGGTGATGTCATATGAGTGCTGATATTAGATGAGTGGTGATGTCATAAGAGTGATTACTTCACGTGTGGTGATGTCACATATATGGTGACATCATATGAGTGGTGATGTCACATGAGTGGTTACTTCACATGTGGCAATGTCATATGTGTGGTGCCATCACCTGAATGGTGACATCACATGAAAGATGACATGAGTGGTGAAATCATGAGTGATGATGTCAGATGAGTTGTGATGTCATATAAATTGTGATGACATATGAGTGGTTACTTCCTGTGTGGTGATATCATATGGGTTGTGCTGTCATATGGGTTGTGATGTCATATGAGTGTTGGCATCACATGAGTGGTGAGATCACTATGTCCATGGACAGAGTTTTATCACAATTATCTTGACAAAGATGGGAAACAGAAAAAGCTAATTGACTCCTACTTTAAGGAGTAGGAAAATTCCCTGTGCTTTACCCTGTTTCCCCGAATATAAGACAGCGTCCGTCTTATATTAATTTTTGCTCCTAAAGACGAGTTAAGACTTATTTTTAGGGGATGTTTTTTTCTATGAACAATAATTCACATTTACTGTTGAACAAAACATCAACATGTATTAATATACTGTAGTGATTTCATCACAAACAACAGCATAAGCAGCCAAACTCTGAATTTGATAACTAAAAATGCACTAGGTCTTATTTTCGGGGGCATCTTATTTTCGGGGAAACAGGGTAGAATGATTAGCTCATCTCGACACCCCTTCTCCGTATCTCCTGTTAGGGCACAGGTATGTTATACTGGGGCGCACATCATACAGTATGTCTATAGTGCCACAAACATTCAATTATAGAGAATAGACAGGAAGTGTTGTCATGGGGACACAGCTGTAGAAAATCCACTTGCTTCAGAGCTGTAACAGCACACAGATTCCAGAAAAAGGGCACAGGCCGAAAGTCTTCTCATGAGGATATAGAAGTAGAAAATCCACTGCCTTTAGATCTGTGACACTACACAGATGGAGTTATAAGACAGGAAGTGTTGTCATTGGAATGTAGAAGTAGAGAAGCCACCGGCTTTGAGAATTTAATGTCACACAGGTTCCAGTTATAGGGCACAGGCAGTAAGGCCTCGTTCACACGGCTTATTTGGGCACAGATTGGAGCCGTACTGCGCGCCGGATTTGCGCTGCAGTATGGCTCCAATCCGTCCCTGTAATCCACAGTTCTCATAGAGAACTGTGGATTCCGTCGCTCCTCCCCGCTCGGCAAATACGCCACAGGGGGAGAAAGTGACCTGCACATTATCCAGGCGCAATACGCTCCGTGGATAATGCATTGTCTATGGGGCCGGCGGACAGCTCCCCCGCCGCGCCCCGGTCCCACCCCTTATTCAAGCCGTAACTGCGGGCGAAATCCGGCCCGCAATTACAGCTTGAATAAGCCGTGTGAACACGGCCTAAGTGTTATCATGGAAATACAAAAGTAGAGAGGTCACTGACTTTGTGTCCAAAGTGCCACAAACATTCAAGTTATAGGGAACAGATGGGAAGTGTTGTCATGTGGACATAGGGCAACTGATGAAAGTAAGTGACCCTGGATTGCATCCTATATGAGCTACTGGCTGTCCTCCCCCGTGATGCTCATTACAGGAAATGCCTTTGAAAACAATCCATTCCTTCCTTAGCTGCTTTGCTTTTAGAAATAACGTTTTCCGGAAAGGGCTGTTTCCTATGTAACGAACTGCGAAAAATAATACAGGATTATTTGTATCTCCATGGTGGCAAATTCAGGGACCGCTCATTTACTTCTCATAGGTTTCAGGGTTAAGGGACACACTTTCTGTGCATTTTACCGGTGCCCTAGGCAGGGCCGTCCTAATACCATTATGGCATACATGCCAACTCTCCCGATTTTGGCGGGGGGATCCCGCTATTTGGGGTCCCCCCCCCGCCACCCCGGCAGAGTTGGCGAACCTCCCGGTTTTAAACGACCGCGGCGCCGAGAAGAAGCGCTGGTGCGCTACTCTGGCGCCGCCGGTCCGTTCTCACAGGCGGGTGAAAGCGGCCGCAGCGTGCCCGCTCACCTGTCGGAGACTCTCGCTGTGCAGGGAAGGAGGCAGCAGGATCGCTCCCTCCTCCCCTGTATGTCCGGCGCGGTGTGTGTGCGCGTACATACAGGTCAGCGTCACAGGGGAAGTGACGCGCGGCTGCTCTCACTTCCCCTGTGGCGCTGAGGAGATCGGCCGGAGCGGGCCGCGCTGCAGGAGCCTGGTGAGGTAAGTGGATTTCATTATTTTATTTTTATTAGCTTTAGGGGGCACTACCTGGCAACAGAGGGGGCACTACCTGGCAACAGAGGGGGCAACTACCTGGCAACAGAGGGAGCAACTACCTGGCAACAGAGGGGGCAACTACCTGGCAACCGAGGGGGCACTACCTGGCAACAGAGGGGGCATCACCTGGCTACAATGGGGGGTCTTCCTGGCAACACTGGGGGCACTCCCTGGCAACACTGGGGGCACTACCTGGCAACAGAGGGGGCACTACCTGGCTACAATGGGGGGTCTACCTGGCAACAGAGGGGGCACTACCTGGCAACAATTGGGGCACTACCTGGCAACAGAGGGGGCACTACCTGGCTACAATGGGGGGTCTTCCTGGCAACAATGGGGGCACTACTGGCAACAGAGGGGCAATACCTGGCAACAATGGGGGCACTACCTGGCAACAATGGGGGCACTACCTGGCAACAGAGGGGGCACTACCTGGCAACAATGGGGGCACTACCTGGCTAACAATGGGGGCACTACCTGGCTAACAATGGGGGCACTACCTGGCTAACAATGGGGGCACTACCTGGCAACAGAGGGGGCACTACCTGGCAAACAGAGGGGGCACTACCTGGAAAGCAATGGGGGCATCTACCTGGCAACAATGGGGGCATCTACCTGGCAAACAATGGGGGCACCTACCTGGCAAACAAAGGGGGGCACCTTCCTGGCAAACAAAGGGGGGCACCTACCTGGCTAACAAAGTGGGGCACCTACCTGGCTAACAAATGGGGCATCTACCTGGCTAACAAAGGGGGGCATCTACCTGGCTACAAATTTGGCTCTACCTGGCTACAGAGAGGGCATCTACTTGGCTACAAGGGGGCATCTACCTGCCTGTAAGGGGCACTACCTGGTTATGGGGGGCTACTACCTGGCTATAAGGGCATCTACCTGGCTTTCTTCCAAAGCCGTTATGCAGTTAGGTAGAGTGGGTGTGGCTTTTTGAAGGGGCGTGGCACACCGACAAAATGGGCGTGCCCATGCAAATTATTGCCGCGGCGCGCATAGCGCGCCGCCCACTAATATCTCCTGCTTTTTCATTTTCAAAAGTTGGCGACTATGCATTATGGAGCCCTGGGCGGAAATGCGCATTAGGCCTCCCGCACTAAACTCGTCTCCCGACCACTCACAACCATAGTTTATTGATGTGTGGCATGCCTCCAGGCCCCCACACACTTAGTTTTATATATATATATATATATATATATATATATATATATATATATATATATATATATATACACAGTATTAGCACCTAACAACATAAAAACTTCATGTGGTCAGTCAGCCATTCTATGGCCCCAGGCCAAGTTAAATGGATTGCAGCATGGCCTGGCCTGCTGACTGACTGACTGACTGTGGTCAGTCAGAATTGCTGACTGACCACATGAAGTTCTTATATGAGTTGGGCTTGGGGGGCAACCTCTCCATTGTGTGGTCAGCCACCCTGTGCCCCCAGGCTACACAGCAACTCATATAACAACTTCATGCGGTCAGTCAGCCAGCCTGGCCCATGCCACTGTCTCATAGAGGCTTTATGCAAGGCAGGGATGACGGGTAGGCAAAGGTAGGCAACCGCCTATGGTGTGACTGCATCCCAGGCAGAAAAGGGGGTGAAAAAAGGCATGCAGTGGGTTGAATTTTCCATTGCGGGGGCCGCCTAGGGCACCAGAGTGCCTTGTCCCTACCTATTTGACCCTTGTAAATGTTCACAAAGCCTCCTTAGTCACCCAAAATCCGTTTAGAGTAAAACAGTAAATGAGAGAAAGGGAGGAGGCGGGTGCAACTGTAGTTTCTTACCCAGTGTTTCAGTGAAACAGCATTGAAATGGCAAGGGGGATGCATAATTTAATTGGCTCAGGCCACACAGTACAGATCAGGACTCAGGAATAGTCAGCCCACTCAGCAGACATGAATTTTTCCAGAATTCAGGAACAAGAAGGACAAAAAATGTGCAGCTTAGGGGTTGTATATTTCTTTTTTTAGAAATAGCGCCACTCTTGGTCATGGCTGTGTCTGGAATTGCAGCTCAGCCCCTCACAAGTGGATGGAGCTGAACTGCAATACCAAGCACAACCACAGACAAGAGTGTTGTAGATGGAACCGCAAAAGGGCTCTACTTTCCAGCGGGGGATCAAATCAGTATATTAGTTGGCACGTGCCAGAGAGAGAAATCACAGCCTGACACTTTCTCAGACAAAAGAGTTCTCTAAACTTTATTGCACAGACTCAAGGTTTTAACAGGTTGGGCGTGTACACATTCCTTAAGCAACATGTAACATTACATCCACCCTCCTAATTGGCTCTTCTTATCTACATTTTAAATGACCCTCCTCTCTCTTTGTTAGAGAGAAGAAAAATAACTAAGGCCAGTGGCCCTTTTTAGCTTATCATGGTATGTCTGAACACAGACGCCATCTTGTGGATGGAATAGACATTACACATAATACATTCTATAACAGTTATCCTTTACAAACAGATTATATATTCGGCCATTTGCTAACACATTAAAAAGTGTATGGTTATACAGGCAGCTTTTACGTGCAATATATAAAGACATGTGAGGTATTATACTGATTAGTACATTAAAATAGAGACACAAAGGATCACACATATAAAACCTTTGTTCCCATCCACAACAAGAGTAGGGCTGTTTAAGAAAAAATAATAGACTCCTATAATTTCTCTTGAGTGGTTTCTGACTTTGACTTTGGGTGGGTCCCTTACTCCAGCTTTGCCAACTGATCTTATCATATAACACAAGTAAAAAAACAATATCAGAATTACAGCACATTTCCTTTTGTAAATGATGAACATAGAGAACGAGAGAAGTTGCGATTCCTCTGAGATTTCTGTGTATTAGGATAGAAAATCAGGAAGTTATACTTGGCTCACAGATTTCTTCTAAAGAAGCATTGAGGATCCTTCATGAAGGGTGTGAAAGTCATAAGAATACATTCCAGGAAGCCATCCTCACTGACTCTCCATTACTGGAATATTAGCACCATCACTCTCAAACCGGGGTCTCTACTACAAGTCCCAACATTCCCTTCTACTTTGTGCCAGAGGTGACATGGCAATGCTTGAGACAGATGATGCGCTGAAAATGTCCATAGAAAACAATGGAGAGTCTAAAATGTGCAAATTACACAAAGCGTAGCGAAAATGGGATGCACCTTCGAACCTAAAATCTGCTTGGCAGAATATTGTCCCAATAAGCATCTGTAATAGGAAAGTGTGTTGTATACAGTATATCCCAGTGACTATGAATTGTTTATATATATATATATATATATATATATATACCATACATGCCAACTCTCCCGTTTTTGGCGGGGGGGTCCCGCTATTTGGGGTCCCCCCCGCCCGCCCGGGGGAGTTGGCATTCCTCCCGCCGTCTGCAAGCGGCGGGGGTCCTTTAAGTTACCGCGGCGCAAGAGTGGCGCTGGCGCGCTACTCTTGTGCCGCCGGGCCGCTCCTACAGGCGGGTGAAGCGGGCGCAGCGTCCGCTCACCCGCCCGGAGCCTTGCTGTGTAGGGAGGAGGCAGGAGGGAGCGCTCCCTCCTCCCCCTGTATGTCCGGCGCCGCTGCGCGCCGTTCATACAGGTCAGCGGCGCAGGGGGATGAGGCGCGTCTGCTCTCATTCCCCCTGCGTCGCTGAGGAGATCGGGCAGGAGCCTGGCCGGAGCTGCAGGAGCCTGGTGAGGTAAGTGGAATTTATTATTTTATTTTTATTAGCTACATGGGGGGCTCTGGCTGGCTACAATGGGGGCAATACCTGGCTCGCTACAATGGGGGCAATACCTGGCTGGCTACAATGGAGGCAATACCTGGCTGGCTACAATGGGGGCACTACCTGGCTGGCTACAATGGGGGCAATACCTGACTGGCTACAATGGGGGCAATACCTGGCTGGCTACAGTGGGGGCAATACCTGGCTGGCTACAATGGGGGCAATACCTGGCTGGCTACAATGGGGGCACTACCTGGCTGGCTACAATGGGGGCAATACCTGGCTGGCTACAATGGGGGCAATACCTGGCTGGCTACTAAAGGGGGCAACTACCTGGCTGGCTACTAAAGGGGGAAACTACCTGGCTGGCTACTAAAGGGGGCAACTACCTGGCTGGCTACTAAAGGGGGCAATACCTACCTGGCTACTAAAGGGGGCACTACCTGGCTGGCTACAATGGGGGCAATACCTGGCTGGCTACTAAAGGGGGCAACTACCTGGCTGGCTACTAAAGGGGGCAACTACCTGGCTGGCTACGAAAGGGGGCACTACCTGGCTACTAAAGGGGACAATACCTGGCTGGCTACTAAAGGGGACAATACCTGGCTGGCTACTAAAGGGGGCAATACCTGGCTGGCTACTAAAGGGGGCACTACTTGGCTGGCTACTAAAGGGGGCAACTACCTGGCTGGCTACTAAAGGGGGCACTACCTGGCTACTAAAGGGGGCAACTACCTACCTGGCTACTAAAGGGGGCAACTACCTGGCTCCTACAGGGGGCCACTACCTGACTACTAAAGGGGGCAACTACCTGATTATTAAAGGGGGCAACTATCTGACTATTAAAGGGGGCAACTACCTGACTACTAAAGGGGGCAACTACCTGACTACTAAAGGGGGCAACTACCTGACTACTAAAGGGGGCACGACCTGGCTACCAAAGGGGGCATCTACCTAGCTACAGAGGGGCATCTACCTTGCTACAAGGGGGCATCTACCTGCCTGTAAGGGGCACTACCTGGTTATGGGGGGCTACTACCTGGCTATAAGGGCATCTACCTGGCTTTCTTCCAAAGCCATTATGCAGTTAGGTGGAGTGGGTGTGGCTTTTTGAAGGGGCGTGACACACAAAATATGGGCGTGTCCATGCAAATTTTTGATCTCCTGCTTTTACATTTTCAAAAGTTGGCAACTATGATATATACTCCTAGCTACAAATCACTTAAGTGTATTTTGCTTTTTACAAGCTGGTTTATTCAAGCATCATTAACTCTGGTCATAAACCACGCTCGGCCTCATTTATTGAGGGCGGGGTGGGGGGGGGGTGAGGTGGGAGGGGGACAGGTTATCTCCAAACTGCAACTTTTAACATGGGATCTGGAGTTTCATCTGCTTCAAAGAATAGCAGACAAGGGTCTGTCCATCTAGCCCTATCATCAATCCAAACCACATCACAATGCTTCAATCAAGGGACATATTACAACTAGATACTCCTTGTCCTGTACCTCATCACCTCATCAACCAGTCAGGGACAACAAATGACCCCAATGAACTGGCAGCTCTGAAGCCTGAACCAATTGTTCAGGTTATAAAATATGGATAAAACAGGAAAAACTTGTTCATATCTTGGGGGTTCAGCCGTCATCTGCGATGCGTTCCATTTTCCTGAGTGAGTGGAGAAAGATTAACTGAAAACACAAGATAAGTATATCGCTCACCGCCTCCTGTAGTATGGGCCCTGCATCCGCAGTAGGTGCTCATGAGGATCCACCCGGCCTCAGGAGCACTATGCAGGCTTTAATAAAGAAAACAGGTTTCTCCAGCACTTAAAATAGTACAAAAAATATTGACTTTTATTTATCCCACATAAAAAAGGTTAAAAAACAACCATAACTAGAAACAAAACATGAGCAATGTTGATGCATTTCAGGTCCAACAACTGACCCTTAATCATAACACACATATCTAAACACCAGAAGTGTGTTTAAATAGCTGTCTCTCCCTACACAGGTGCGTTTTAACCCTTAATTGTCTGGCTTGACACAAAACTCAGTACCCATTTATCATATATATAAACCACATTATATATCTGACATTAAACTGAATGAAGGTATACTCCTATACAGACACTACAACCATGTGTCTACAAAACGTATGCAATTTAATAAATATCAACAACGTACAATAGCATTCGGCTAAATAGCCTTGCTTAAAGACATAATGCAACTATAAAGTGATAACTTGCGGCTATATGTCTCCAGTCCTGGAGTAATCCAAAGTAATCTTCAGCACTGAAATGTCCAAGTGCTCTTTACTAGCAGCTGGCAAAGCTTGCTAGACAACGTTCACCTCGCTGCTGTGATGGCTGTTTGGGGTGTGTGCTATGCTGCTCTGATGCGACGTTTCTGGGTCCTCCCCTTTCTCAAGCATAACGAATACAAGGTGTGTCTTCTTTTTATACATTTAGTCTGTCCAGCATTTGGATTACTCATGATTTCTAATTTAAGACAAATAACACATTAGCTCCTAAACATAGAAGTCATAAAAATACATTAAAATTACTCTCCTCATTCAGCCCTTTAGGGTTTTGTGAATCGAGTGTAAAGATCCAGTAAACTTCTCGCTGCAAGAGATTTTTATTAATCTGAGATTCGTCAGTTCCATATATTTGTTCAACAACCTGCCACTTAAGGTCACAGACATTATGTTTTGCTTCATAAAAATGTCTAGCTAATGAGCTTTCTCCATATTTTTTAACATCTTTTTTGTTGTCTTTTTTGTTGTCTTTTTTATCTGGTGGAAACAAACCTCCCATTTCTTTGTACCTTCGGTTGTTTGATTTATGTTCATTAAGTCTAATTTTAATTTTACGTGACGTTTGTCCAATATATATATAATACCACAAGGGCATTTTATTAAATAGATTATATTTTTTGAATCAAATGTAAGATAGCCCCTAATGTCTATACAATGGCCCCTCAATGGATGCATGAATTTAGGGCCATTGATGATACCTGTACAGAGTTGGCAAGACAGGCAGGGAAATGTACCTGTCTGAACAATTCCTAATCTCTGTTGTTTGTTAGCAGTATTATTAATGAGGTCCGCTCTAATAAGTTGGTTACCAATAGTTTTACCTTTTTTATTTACATTTTTTGGTTGTGTGCCAAATAGTCTACCATATTTAGGATCTGTTTGCAATATCTTCCACCATTTTTTAATCGTGTTTTTAATCATTCTAGATTTGCTATCATATGTAGAAATAAATAGGAGATTATCTTTGTCTTGCTTACTTTTAATTTTTTCTTTCCTCAATTCTTGTACATTCATTTTAGCAATCTCCTTCTATGACTTCTATGTTTAGGAGCTAATGTGTATTTTGTCTTATATTAGAAATCATGAGTAATCCAAAAGCTGGACAGACTAAATGTATAAAAAGAAGACACACCTTGTATTCGTTATGCTTGAGAAAGGGGAGGACCCGGAAACGTCGCATCAGAGCAGCATAGCACACACCCCAAACAGCCATCACAGCAGCGAGGTGAACGTTGTCTAGCAAGCTTTGCCAGCTGCTAGTAAAGAGCACTTGGACATTTCAGTGCTGAAGATTACTTTGGATTACTCCAGGACTGGAGACATATAGCCGCAAGTTATCACTTTATAGTTGCATTATGTCTTTAAGCAAGGCTATTTAGCCGAATGCTATTGTACGTTGTTGATATTTATTAAATTGCATACGTTTTGTAGACACATGGTTGTAGTGTCTGTATAGGAGTATACCTTCATTCAGACTATTGACACGAGGTGTTCAAGGAAAGCACCTGCGATTATACTCCACTATTGCGGTCTATATTTTATATACTATAGAGGTCAAAAACTGAATTATATATCTGACATTAAACTCTAAGTAGACCACAGTTATGATGTACTGTATCAACATATAAAACAATCATCAGTACAGCGTCGGACTGGCCCACCGGAGGATCGGAGAATCCTCCAGTGGGCCCCCAGACCGACAGCCGCGGGCCCCCATGTGTCACTAAGAACACAGTTCTGCGCTGTCTATATTAAAAATATCTTCTGGCACTGCTTTAGAAGGGAGGAGGACTTGCTGGTGGAGAGAAGGGCCCGTGCTATGCTTCTCAGTGGCGCTCAATGCATTTTCACTTACATTTCCAGTGCAGCTGAGAACAAAGCAGCCGGGCCCTGCTCTCTGCCTGTGGGCGGGACCTTTTGAATCTGTGAAGCCCTGCCAATGGACGGGGCCTAACTGATGTAATTAGCAGCTCCGGCATTAAGATCCGCCCCCCCCCCATGGGCGGGGCTTCACTGATTCAAATTGTCCCACCCACAGGCAGAGAGAGCAGGGCTCGGCTGCTCCGTTCACAGAGATGAAAGTGGAAATGCATTGAGCACCGCTGAGAAGCAGCGCGGGCCCCCTCTCTCTACCAGCAAGTCCCCCTCCCTTCTAAAGCAGTGCCCGCCTCCAAGTATTTCTATTTAGCTAAGGGGAGGCCCCAGGGACATATATATATGTACCTGCTTTAGGGGCCCATATAAATATTGACAGTTTTATATATTTTTATATATATATATATATATTTATATATATTTTAATATACATATATATATATATCTATATATATATATATATATATATATATTTATATATATATTATATATATATATATATAATATGTATGGGAACCTCGGGCAGGTGTGGAGGGAAACATATATTTTTCTAATGCTTTTCTAATATAGTTTGTGGTGCAAAACATTATTACACATATTTAAACTTAGCTGAACAGCAGAGATACTCCAAGATGGCGCCTGCTTCCGGGGACCACTCCCCACTATGTGGCAGCATGGACATGGGTGGAAACCATGACCATATCTGGGGAATCAACTAGTGCCACATTCCTGATGGATGCAAGACACAAAGGAACTTAACCACGCCCCTGAAAGCAAATTGTAAACCCATTGTATTGTAATAAAGCCTGAGTCAGTCTGTGCTTGTACACACACTGAGGAGGAGGTCATACCAGCTCTCTGTGTTTTGGTGTAATTTCTTCACTCCTGCAATCAGTGTTCAATTTGGACAGAAGTAGTCACGTGGTGTACCTCTGAACCCCAACATTTGGCGCCCAACGTGGGGCGGTACCAGATGGGACGCATTCCCCTGGGTGACCTGACGGTGACCACCTGGACTTACCTCGGAATGTCCAAATCGGGAGACTGATCAACTCCACTTGAAAACACAGTAAGTCTGCTGGTTTTCTTATTGAAATCTGTAGCTTGCCTGCGTATTTGGATGGTCCCAGGTTGGGTCTGGGGGTTTGTCTGGTCAGCCTGGGGTTCCTGGTCGGCACAGGGCGCTGTACTGTCCCAAGAACATGATCCCAGCTGCCGAGCCTGCCTGACTACTGTCTGTGTATCAGTTGGTAGATCCTACGGACAAGGACTAACACATGTGGTTTAATTTGGAAATCCTACCTAGTTTGCGCTGATGCTGTCAGTTGCAGACTAGGAAATGACTAGGAAATTCTAGCTAGACTGAAGCACATGTTGCTGGTTGCAGACTATATGAGGTTCTAGCGAGATTAGATACACAGTGGTGTTGTTGCCAGTTGCAGACTAGACAAGACTCTAGCGAGATCAGGACAGCGCCAATTGCAGAGTAGGGGAGAAAGTCTAGCAGAGGGGACTTCCGGCTAACTGGTAGCTCGAGAGGTAGGTACGCTAGTACGCGTGTGTCTAATAAGCAAAATAAGTGATATGATTAGGTTCCTCAAGTTTCTGAGGGGTAAAGATGGCCTGTTAGAGCGTTCAGTCAGTCCTAAGGATCTAGTGGAGAGAAGAGAAGGAAAGAAGCATGTAGAGAAGAGAAGGAAAGAAGCATGTAGAGAAAAGAAGGAAAGAAGCATGTAGAGAAGGTGAAAAGGTTAATGAACTGTGTGGTTTCCACCCGGAGGGTAGACTTCAACCTCAATTGTTGGCTTTAGCTATGAAAAACAAGGGAGGGCCTGATGATAGCAAGCTTTTAGATGCTATATTAGTTTGGAAAAAGACAGTTGAAGAGATATCAAAAAAAGGATGTTCTGAAACAGAATGTAGAGATAAGAAAGGAAATGTTATTGGTTATAAGTATTGTTCGCTAAAAGAACAGCCAGCACCTTATAATGGAGCCAATTCTCAGTGCTGGGAGTGACCCAATTGTGGCCAGCATAATCCGCCCCCTGCTGAGTATTGTGTTGCATGTTGCAGAGAACGTTCAAATCCTGCTCCTTCCTGTACACCCACAGTTTCCAGTGCCATTGTCCCTCCCATTACTTCTCTCACTCCAAAAACTCCCATCACTTCCTCATTCCCCGATGAGTCATCTGATCCTGTCCCTTCCGCCCCCAAACCCACGTCCCCTACACTCTCAATGCCCGGTGTTACTACTTCCGCTCCCGCCTCCGGAGGTGCGTCACCTAGTCCAGCACTTTCCTCTGTTGGTGGCCATCTTGATACACCTCTATACCCTCCACTTACTGCGGAAGGTACGCACTGTGTCCCAAAGGATCAGATGTTTCCATTCACTTTAATGGATAGTCTCATTAATAGTCCTGCTTTCTGTGATCGGATGAGATAATTAAGGAAAGCGGTTGAATCGGATGAACCGCAGTTTGGTCCACTCTTGGAGTCTGGACCAGAGGAATCATCCTCCCCTACCGCCAGAGTCCGGTACCATAAACCTGAGACCCCCCACCTCACATAGAGACACATTGTTAATGAAAGATAGACCCCAGACCTAAGATCCGTAGGTTGAACGCTTCATCTGGTCGAATCAGACGGTCCTATTATTATTATGTATTTTAAAGCGCCCTTGATTCAGGGCGCTGTACAATCGAGGGGGGGTTTCATACAATATTATTATTATTTTTAATAAACGTTTATTTTGGAGCGCCCTTGAGTCCAGGGCGCTGTACCTGTCAGGCGGGGTAACATAAATAACATTGGTCAGACAATTAAAGTGGACAATAAGTGACTAACAACTGGTACAGAGGGAGAGGGGGTCCCTGCCCGTGAGGGCTTACAATCTACAGGGAAGGGGTGAAGGACAGAAGGTGAGGGGCAGACATGTTTATGGGGAGGAGGAGTGCTACACGGTTAAAGTTGGTTGTAGGCAATCCTAAATAGGGAGGTTTTCAGGTTACGTTTGAAGCCGGTGAGAGAGGGGGAGAGTCTGAGGTGTTGGGGCAGTGAGTTCCAAAGTGTGGGGGAAGCACGAGAGAAGTCTTGGAGACGGTTGTGTGAGGAGGTGGTAGGAGGAGAGCAGAGGAGAAGGTCCTGTGAGGAGCGGAGGTTGCGTGAGGGGAGGTATTTAGAGATTAAGGCAGAGATATATGAAGGGGAGAGGTTATGTAGAGCCTTGTAGGTCAAAGTTGCTAGCTTGAACTGGATTCGCTGGGCAATAGGTAGCCAGTGAAGAGATAGGCAGAGGGGAGAGGCAAACGAGTACAAAGATAAATGAGCAATGACAATTGGCACGACAGAGGAGAGAGGAACCCTACGCGGGGGGCTTACAATCTACAAGGAGGGGGAAAAGACAGGGGGGTGAGGGGCAGACATGTATGAGGGGAAGTAGTGACAAGTTTAGTGAAGGTTGTAGGCAAGCCTGAAAAATGGGTTTTCAGGGTTACTTTTGAAGCTGGTGAGAGTGGGGGAGAGTCTGATGTGTTGGGGCAGTGAAATTCCAGAGTGTGGGTTTAAGCACGGGAGAAGTCTTTTGGGGACGGTTGTGTGAGGAGCTGATAAGGGGAGAGCAGAGGAGAAGGTCCTAGTGAGGAGCGGAGATTGCGTGAGGGGAGATACCTGGAAATTTGGGCAGAGATGTAAGAGGGAGAGGTCATGGAGAGCCTTGTATGTCATGGATAGTAGCTTGAAATTAAATTTGCTGGGCAATGGGAAGCCAATGAAGGGATTGATAGACGGGGGAGGCAGAGGAGTAGGAGGAGAAGAGGTGGATAAGACGGGCGGCAGAGTTAAGGATGGATTGGAGGGGAGCGAGAGTGCTAGCTGGGAGGCCACAGAGAAGGATGTTGCAGTAGTCGAGGCGGGAGATGACAAGGGGTGGACCAGCAATTTTGTGGTGCCCTAGTTGAGGAATGAGCGGATGCGAGAGATGTTTTTCAGGTGGAGGCGGCAGGCAGAGGTGAGGGGTTTTGGGTTTTGTGGTTTGAAAGATAAAGCAGAGTCTAGGATTACCCCAAGACAGCGGACTTGTGGACCGGTGAGAGTGTAGAGCCGTTGTCTGTAATAGAGAGATCAGGGGCAGGGGTAGAGTTGGACGGTGGAAAGATGATGAGTTCTGTTTTCTCCACATTTAGTTTTAGGAGACGTGATGAGAAGAAGGAGGAAATGGACGACAGACACTCAGTGATCCGGGAGAGTAGAGAAGTGGCATCTGGGCCGGAGATGTAGAGTAGGGTGTCGTCTGCATACAGGTGGTAAAGAAAGCCAAGTGAGGCTATGAGCTGACCCAGACCAAGAGTGTAGATAGAGAAGAATAGTGGACCCAGGGCTGACCCTGAGGGCACCAACAGAGAGAGGCCGGGGGGAGGAGGTGGAGCGAGAATTGAGAGACGCTGAAAGTTCCCATCAGTGAGGTACGAGGAGATCCAGGAAAGAGCCAAGTCCATGATGCCCGGGGGGGAGAGGATTTGTAGCAGGAGGGAATGGTCGACAGTGTCAAAGGCAGAGGACAGGTCTAAGAGGAGGAGCACAGAGTAGTGGGATGAGGCTTTAGCAGTTACTAGGTCATTAGTGACTTTGGTTAGGGCGGTTTCGGTAGAGTGGTGGGGTCGAAAACCAGATTGTAGTGGGTCAAGAAGAGAGTTGGAGGAGAGGTGGGAGGACAGCTGAAGATAGACGTGCTGCTCAAGGAGTTTGGAAGCAAAAGGGAGGCCCGTGAGATGGGCCGATTTGTTGGACAGAGAGAGGGGTCAAGGGTTGTTTTTTTTAGGATTGGAGTGATAGTAGCGTGTTTAAAGGTGGAAGGGAAGATGCCAGAGGTTATTGATAGGTTGAAGAGATGGGTGAGTGCTGGGATGATAGAAGCACTGAGGTCAGGGATGAGGTGGGATGGCAGTCGGTCCTATCAGCTGGCTCCTGTGACATGACAACTAGTGTTGAGCGATTTTTATCGACAACGTTGAAATCGGCAAGGTTATTATGGTGATCGAAATTTTCAGATCATGCGATAATTAAGGTTAAAATCTGTGCATCATCTATTAAGATCGCGCCTTTTTCGGCGCTTCCTGTCATTTTGGCGGCCAGCAAATCAGAATAGAGCAGGGTGAGATGTGTGTGCGACGTCATGACTGGGATGTGTATGGTTGCGATTGGCTGGAAAAATCGCATGACCTCTTTTCATAGAACAGGTTTCTGTTCGCATCAGTGTCTCTCGGTCTCTGGAATAGGACCTGCGTTGCCTGCGGCCAAACGCTCAGCAAAATTAGTCTATTTTGCACAGAGAAACCCCCTACTATTTTGCTGTGATCCTTCCCAAATTTAAATTAGATTTGAGATTTTAAGTTTTTATGTAGTTAGCTAGAGAATTTTTTTAAAGCAGCATCTACCCCTTTTAAATCACGGAGGGAGCGAGGAGGGGGGGGGGGGGGGGGCCGCGGGCGAAAACAGACAAGCTCTTCTATAAAGAAAAATGGATAAGTTCCCCAAGATTAGTGTGACATTGCATGCAATTCTTTTTATTAAAGTTTTCTATTTAAATATTTATGGAAATTGGGGAGCCTGAATTATATTGGATAAATCATTTTGTAAGCAGGTTCTTTTTGGTGCAAAATCCACTTTTATTATCAGTTTAAAATTTCAGATAGGTGTTCATTTTTTAAATTTACCCATTCCCCCTGTGTTGATATATCCCCCTTCAGTTAAATTTCAAACCAGCAAACTTGTAGGCCCCCGGGTTTTTTGTTTCCCCAAAATACCGTGAACATACGAAAACTAAAAGATACGTTTTTTTTTTTTAATTTTGGGCACCCCGCTTTTTCATTGAGCAGATCCACGTAAATCTTAAAAAAGCAAAATTCTATATTCCCACAGGTGAATTAAAAGGTGCAAAAAATCCCGTGTATTATACGAAAAAAACAGATATGTTTTTTTTTGATTTTTCCCACCAGCTTTGTTCATTGACGCAGCACCCAGTAAATCTTAAAACAGAATTCTATATTCACCAGGTGAATTGAAAGGTGAAAAAAAATACCGTGTATTATACAAAAACAAAAAACGATTCGTTTTTTTGATTTTTGCGCACCCAGCTTTGTTCATTGACGCAGCCCCAGAAAATCTTAAAAAACAGAAATTTATATTCCCCACAGGTGAATTGAAAGGTGCAAAAAATACCGTGTATTAACGAAAAATAACAGATACGTTTTTTTTATTTTGCGCCCCCAGCTTTGTTCATTGACGGCACCCACGTAAATTTAACCAGCAATTCTTTATTCACCACAGGTGAATTGAAAGGGCAAAAAAAACCGGTATTATACAAAAAACATAACAGATACGTGTGTTTTTACTTTTGCGCCCCCGGCTTTTTTATTGACGCAGCACCCACGTAAATCTTAAAACAGAATTTTATATTCCCCAAGGGTAAAATTAAAAGGTGAAAAAAATCCCGGTATTTTACAAAAACAAAAAACGATATGTTTTTGATTTTTGCGCCCCCAGCTTTGTTCATTGACCCGCATCCACTTTTTAATATTAAAAACAGAAATTTTATATTCCCCTCAGGTGAATTGAAAGGTGAAAAAAACCGTGTATTATACAAAAAAACAAACAGATACGTGTTTTTTGACTTTTGCGCACCCAGCTTTGTTCATTGACGCAGCACCCCCGTAAATTTTAAAAAAGCAATTTATATTCCCCACAGGTAAATTGAAAGGTGCAAAAAAATACCGTTATTATACGAAAACAAAACAGATAGTTTTTTTTTTGATTTTTGGCACCAGCTTTGTTATTGACGCAGCACCCAGTAAATTTTAAAAACAGAAATTCTATATTCCCCAAGGTGAATTAAAAGGTGAAAAAAAATCCCCGTGTATTATACAAAAAACATAACAGTAGTGTTTTTTGACTTTTCCCCCCCGCTTTGTTCATTGAGCAGCATCCCGAAAATTCTTAAAACAGAAATTTTCTATTTTTCCCA
>JAODAL010065308.1:0-18293 GCA_025379985.1 Phyllomedusa bahiana | reverse complement strand
ATTTAACACGATTTTTTTGGATGTGTTCTGGGGGAATCGACTTGGGAACCAAATGGAGAAGGGCCCGAGCTCGCTCGCCATGCCATAGAGGTGTTGTACTGCCCAGCAGCCAGCGTCAAGTCTGAGCGGACCTTCAACACAGCTGGAGTAGTCATTACAGACAAACACATCCGGCTTTCCACAGATAATGTGGATCGTTTGACTTTCATCAAGATGAATAAGGCATGGATCTCTGATGATGTTGTGGCCCCAATTGCCGAGGTCACCGATTAGTTGCCGGTTTACTTCACATTCCTCTTCCAAAAGAAATGGTCCTCTTGAGAACTTTTTTTAAAATGATCATTTCTTACTGCAATTTTTATTTTCAGTTCCCAAAAGTTCATTTTGCTGGTTTTACGGTGAGGAGACTGTAAAATACACCAAGGTTTCATGAAAAAAACATATTCCGTTTACTCACTTTGGGCGACATGTATGATCGGGCTTTCCGCCTGTTTTCAGGCATATTCTGCGCCTCACCAGCCCGAATCCCCTGTCGGACGCAGGGATGCGATGTTAGGCGCAGCGTTCGCCACTTTCAGCTGCGCCCCGCATGAAGGGGCGGGCAATGGGCACGGTGTGGGCGTGTAGGCGTTCTGGGGCCTGACGCGGCGCGCTCGAAAACTCCGAGGCATGTACGATGGCAAGTCGGCAAAGCGGGGCGCAATACAGCGCTCGGCAGCTCCGACTACAATGGGAAAAGTAGCTCGCGCTCTGATTGGCTGGGATAGCTAAGCCCCCGCTAGCTCAGCCAATCAGCTCTTTTCTGCATTTTTACTGTATTTTGAACTGTCCCGCCTTTGATTCTGATTGGTCCAAACTTCTTCATAGGATATAATGGGACTTTGTCGCTCCTATTCTGATTGGCTGGATTCTGCTGACCAATGAGAATAGCTTACACAATTTGAATTACTGTATTTCCCGGCAATTCTCTCTATTGCAATTCCTTATGTAGCGCCGGTCTCGGCGACAAACGCGTGGTTCGGGATTTAATTGATTTATGTTTATAGAAGGTTTCAGCTCTTTTTCTGAGAATATTTTACACTTAATAAAAATGATTTTTTTATTCATACTCCATGCCGCACGGCGCTGAGAGCCGAGATTTCATTGCGCCGATCTCTCCATAGACTACAATGGGACAAGTAGCTCGCGTTCTGATTGGCGGAGATAGCCAAGCCCCCACTAGCTCAACCAATCAGCTCTATTCTGCATTTTTACTGTATTTTGAACTTTCCCGCCTTTGAATTTGATTGGTCAAAAGTTCTCCATAGGTTTTAATGGGTCTCTGTCACTCCTATTCTGATTGGTCAATAGTTCTCCATAGGATATAATGGGTCGCTGTCGCTCCTATTCTGATTGGCTGAGCTAGCCAAGCCCCCGCTAGCTCAGCCAATCAGCTCTTTTCTGCATTTTTACTGTATTTTGAACTATCCCGCCTTTGATTTTGATTGGTTCAAACTTCTCCATAGGCTATAATGGGTCTTTGTCACTCCTATTCTGATTGGCCGAGATAGCCAAGCCCCCGCTAGCTCAGCCATTCAGCTCTTTTCTGCATTTTTACTGTATTTTGAACTGTCCCGCCTTTGATTCTGATTGGTCAATAGTTCTCCATAGGTTATAATGGTTCACTGTCGCTCCTATTCTGATTTATCGGTTTCTGCCGACCAATGAGAATAGCTTTCAGAATTTGAATTACTGTATTTCCCGGCAATTTCCAATATCCTAATTCTTGAATTAGGATATTTGGAAAGTGATTTTGTTTTATGTATTTTTTATTTTTGAGGCGTGAGCTCTTTTCTGAGAATGTTTTCCGACTTTATAAAGGCGATTTTTGATTCATACTCCGCACCGACATGTGGAATGATTTCTTGCTGTTTTCCACCCTTTCTCGCATCGGAACAGATTTTCGGCGCAGTCCCGCACAGCGCCTAAGTCCCGCACTGCACCCCACACACTGGCGAGGCGCCGGGAACTTTTCCCCGCATGTACGAGCGCACCTCCTCAGACGGCGAATCTTTGGCGCAGCGCCGCACTGCGCCTCAGTCCCCGCACTGCGCCCCACACACTGGCGAGGCGCGGCGGACTTTTCCCCGCATGTATGATCGCACTACCTCCGGTGGCGAATCATAGGCGCAGCGCCGCACTGCGCCAAAGTCCCGCACTGCGCCTAACACACTGGCGAGGCGCGGCGGACTTTACATAGTATGTATGAGCGCGCCCCGGCCCTGACATAAATTAGGCGCAGATTTCGCCGGAAAACTGGCGGAAAAGCGCGCCCCGACCCGGCGAGCTTCATACATGTCGCCCTTTATCTTTAGAATTTTTCGCATTGTCAATGGTTTTGGGGTCAGTTATAATCATGGTCATTTGGAACAGAAATGTGGCTTCTAAGTGGCATTTCTCCCTCACAATTTTTAACAGTGGCTGAGAAGTCCTTTTTATAATTTTTTGGGTCATGTTGCTGTGAAATGCAGCAATACTACAGGTCCTATTATAAAAAATGTGGTTTCTATCAAACATTTGTTCTTCACAATTGTCAAGAGTGGCTCAAGGGTCATGTTTTTAATTTTTGGGGGAATGTTGCTGTGAAATGCAGCTATACTACACATCCTAATCTAAAAAATGTGGTTTCTAACAGACATTTGTTCTTCAAAATTTGTAAAAAGAGTGGTAAAAGGGGTCATTTTTGAATTTTTGGGGGCATGGTGCGGAAAAAACGGAAAAAAAAATAGGTGGGGACACTGTTAATGGTTACATATTCCCAAAATTTTATTTTTTTTTGCAAGATTTTAAACATAGCTGGAAAACCCTGATGAGACAACCCATTAAATAAAAATTTAAAAAAAGGAAACAAAGACGTGGTGGGATTCCTTTAATTTTTAAAAAAAAAAATTCTAGAATTAAATACAAAAAAACTTGCTGTAAAAATAGCTGGTAAAAAAATTTCCTCTGAATTTTTGAAAAAGGAAGGTACAGGAAACTTAAACAAAAGTGGTTGTTAAAGGGGAAATTTAGTAGGGGCCCACGGGACAGGGGAACAAAGAAAAGAAAATTTCCCCCAGCACCATTGAGAAAAACGAAAAAAAAGAATCCCAAAAAAAAAGGGCACCCTGGGTGGAACGGACGTAAACCCCCCGCTTTTCCAGGTGAAGCTCAATTTTTCCCGCCACCCCCCCCCCCCCCATAACGGAGGGGCAAGCGTCCCAAAGGTCTTGCCCTTGTACTGGGGGAAGGGCGGGAGGTTTTTACCTCCACCCCCCCGCTTCCGAAACCCCTGCTTCACCCCGACTGTTTTTCGCCCCTGTGTCAAAAGGGCTTTTTTAAGGGTTTTAAAAAAAGATGAAGGGGACGCCACCCGGGGGCCCTTCTCCCCGCCCCACTTTTAACCCCGGCCCTGGCAGCTGCCCCTGCGGGGTTAATATTTGACAACGCTACCCGGGGGGCTTCCCCGGGCACCCACTGTAAGTCTGGCCCTGGAGGGGGAACCCCCCGTGTTAGTGGGATGACAAAACCCCTGCCGGGGGCTCACACCCACCCACTTTTAAGTCGGGCCCCGGCAGCTGGACTCTGTGTTAACGGGAATGATTGGGCAGCACTGGAAATCACCCTTTTTGGGGCAATCAGAAGAGCTTAAAAATTTCTCTAAAAATTCAGTTTTTAAAAAAAGGTGATTTCTGTGGGGTTTAAAAGGTTTGGTGTCAAAAAGGGCTCCGGGGGCGGGGAACCAAAATTTGCACTTTTTTAACAGATTTTGGGTCACTATGGGGTCCCCACATTTGTTCCAGTTGGTCGCCCCTAACACTTAAAAAGGGTTTTGGGAGTGAGTTGAGCGTATTGCTTTTGGCAAACGGGGATCGACCCGATAGTCGATGGGTGGGGCCGCTATCGATAATTTTTTTTTCAAAGTGAGTCGTTTTAATTGAGCGATGCCCATTAACCCTATGGGAAAAGAAACAACCCCTTTCTTTTTTTCCCCCAAACAAGGTGGAGAAGCAAAAATTTAAAAACCACAACAGTCAAATGGATACGGGGTTACTCTTAGGCAACCATTTAAAAGGTTTTATAAAAGTCACAAAAAAAATCACGACCATTCACTCCCCCTGTTTTGTACCACACCCTGACCCTTAAACCTGCATCACCCAAAAATTAAAAAGTGCCAGAAGGCAGAAAGTTTTGAACCATCGGGGTTATTTGAACGGGACATTGAATATCCCGCCCTTAAAACCGCAGATGAGCCCCAAACCTGCTTCCCCCCACATTTAAAAAGTCCCGAAAAAAAGGAGTCTTTCAACCACCTTTTTAAGTTGAACGGTTCACTAACTATATCTTTCCTGTACCGCAGAATGCCCTTAAACCTGTCTGACCCACATTTTAAAAAAAAGTCCCGGGAAAAAGGAGTCTTTAAACCCCCCATTTTAGTTAAAACGGGGACATATCGTCCCTTCCTGGGCCACATATGACCAAAAAACCTGTCTACCCCCAGATTAAAAAAGTCCCCGGAAAAAGGAGTCTTTAAAAAACCACCATTTTAGTTGAACTGGACATTGACAAAGAACTGTCCTGGGGCCACAGAAATGACCCGGGGCCCCGGAGTTACAGGGGGGTGCGGTAAGAGCCAGGGGGGTTTCCGTCATCTTTTAACACGAAATTTAAAATCCCCTAAATGACGCAGCAAAAAAAAATGTGGGTTGAAGCAGATTGGGAACCCGGAAGTGTGAGAACCCAGCTTCCTCAGTACATAGTCAAGACCGGGGAAAGCGCTTGCCCCTCCTTTAAGAGTTTGGCCAAAAGGGAGTTTCCCATTTGGAAATCCCGGGGTTAAGCTCCTTTTAAAAACCCAGGTGCCCTTTTTTTTGGAAATTCTTTTTTCTTTTTAACTAAACTTCTGGAGGAAATTTTCTCTGTACTTTTTTTCCTGTCCGGCCCTTTCTCCATGCCCTCTGAAAAAAACCTACATCTGGTAAATTTTTCCCTTTGTACCTCCCTTTTTAAAATTTCGGGGGAAATTTTTTTTCCCAGCTATTTTGTACATGCAAGTTTTTTAGTATTTTAAATTCTAGAAAACCCCCCCCCAAATTTTTTAAAATAGGAGGGAACCCCCCATGTCTTTTTTTTTCTCTTTTTTCATTGTTTTAAAAGGGGTTGTTCAATACGGGGATTGATGCAATTTTAAAAGATCTTGAAAAAAACAAGTCATTTTGCAATATGTGTCCATAAACAGTGCCCCTACCTTTTTCCTGTTTCTGACAGCCCAAAATTAAACCCTTGAGTCACTCTTGAAAATTTGGTGAAAAACCCAAAATGCCCGTTAAAAAAAACTTTTTTTTTAAAAATTAGGACCTTTTGAAATAGCTGCTTTGCCCACAGCAAAATGCCCCCAAAAAATTTTAAAAGGGCATGACCCTTGGCCACTTTGGACAATTGTGAAGAAAAAATTTGTCTTTTTTAAAAAAAACTTTTTTTAAAATAGGCCCTGTATATAGCTCCCAATGTCACAGAAAAAACCCCAAAAAAAAAATTCCCAAAACATGACCCATAAAGCCACTTTTGCCAATTGTAAAAGAAAAAATTTGTCTTTTAAAAAACAACTTTTTTTTGGGAATAGGACCGTAGTATTGCTGCTTTTCAAAAAAATCCCCCAAAAAAATTTTCAAAGCAGGACACTTGAGCCATTTGGTAAATTTTTTGAAAAAACAAATTCTGTTGGAAACAACTTTTTTTTATTTTGGCCCTTTTAGTATTGTTTGCTTTTTTCAAAGCAGCATGCCCCAAAAAATTATAAAAAATGACTTCTCACCCACTTTTAAAAATTGTGAGGGGGGAAAAATGCCACTTAGATGCCACATTTTGTTCCAAAGGCCCAGGTTTAAATTTGTTGTATCTCTTGAACTAAACCCCAAAAATTTAATAAATATGACTTCTCAGCCACAAATTAAAAATTTAAAGGGGAAAAAATTTCCACTTAGAAGCCCCCATTTCTGTTCCAAAGGACCAAAATTATAGCTTTATCTCACAGTACAGGGAACCCCAAAAAAATTAAATAAATATGATTTTCCTCCACCCAATATTAAAAATTGGGGAGGGAGTTTTTTTGCCATTTTTGAAGCCACATTTCTGTTCCAAGGACCAAAATTTAAAAGCTGTTAATCTCACGCAACATACCTCAAAACCTTTTGAAAATTGCAAAAACCTTTTTTAAGATAAAGTGAGAAAATGGAAAAAGGTGTTTTTCATAAACCCCTTGGGCTGTTTTTTACACCCCCCTCCAGAAAAAAGAGAAAAAAAGGGTGGGAAAAGAGAAAAAAAAAATTCCCAGAAAGGGAAATAAACATTTAAAAAAAAAGTTTTTTCAAGGGGACCATTTTTTTGTTTTAAAAGGGGGAAAATTGAAGTAAAACCGGCAAGTAATCGGTAAACCTCGGGAAATTTGGGGCCAAAAACTTCATCGGGAGATCCATGCCTAAAATTAAACTTGATGAAAGTCAAACGATCCCCAAAATTAATTTTGTTTGGGAAAACCGGATGCGTTTTCTTTTTTTACTCCTCCCGCTGTGCCCGAAAGGGCCGCTCAGATATGACGCTGGCTTCTGGGCAGGGCAACACCCCTAAGGCGTGACGAGGCCCCGCTCCGGGGGAAATTTGCCATTTTTTGGGTACCCTAAGTCTATTTGGGGCCGGAACAATGCAAAAAAAATCGGTTTGAACGATATTTGTGGCCCCATGATCTTAAGCTGATCTCTGTTTTGGGTTTGGGTGTGTGCCCCGCATTGCTGCGGGGGTGGGTGAGGGGAACAAAGATTGCCAAGGGCACCCATTAGGTTTTCCACCTTGCCTGGGTGCGCCCGTAAAGCCCCACCTTGGGGACCTACTTTCTGTCACGTCGCTGATGTTGTTCCACCGTGGGCTTTGGGGAACGGTTTAAGGGAGGGTTCAACAGTTTTCTCCCGTTGATCAATCACAAATTTTCCTTTTTCCTTTCTTTTACTCCCCCTATTTGGGTGGATGGAAGGAAATGCTGAGTTTTGTTTTTTTACCGGGGGTTTCCCGGAGGGGGGGCCCCCCCGTAAATGTTGTTCATTTTTTATGGCCCTTAAAAAAAGAGGAAACATGTTGGGGGAATTTGGGGCATCCAAGCACTCATGTTAGAGAAGGAGCCCTTTTTTTCCCCGCCTTGGGTTGGGGGGGCACTAGCAAAATGATTTCCTCATCTTCCTCCCCCGCCTCAAAATTTGCGCCCAAACCCCTTTCCAAGGCAAGGGGGACGGTAACAAGTTCGGAATATCCTCCTCCCCCTGCCTTCCCGGGGCAAAAGCTTCAACAAAAAGCCCGGCTTGCCCGGATGATGCACCCTGGGGAGGGTGATTTCGCCCCCTTGCCTAGCTCTGGACCCCTAACCCTGCCTAATGAAGACCCATTTAAATTGGTTTAAACTGTGGGGGCCCTTTTGGATTTTACGGAGAGAAAAGGTCTGTGTCCGCACTGTGTCCGTTTCCTCCTCCGTCCCCTGGGGGGGCTTTTTGTTTAAAAGTGTCCAAAAGGGTCGGTTTTCCCGAACCTTTTGATTTTCCAAAAATGCTCATGGGTGACAAAAGGGGATTGGGCCGCACTGACCCTTTTTTTGGGGGCTTTTTTCAAAACTGGCCAAAAGGGTGGTTTCAGAGCCTTTTCACCTGCCTCCCCTCCGGTGGGTTTAACACCCGAGGTCCGCCCGCTGCTTTTCAGGCCAAATTTGGTTTACTTGTACTGCGTTTTGGCATTGCGCTGCGCCCCCCCAACGCTGGAGCATGTGGGGGGTGGAAAATTTCCCGCGTGTTGCCACGTCAACAATGAGACGGGTTTTCGGGGGGCCCCAGCCACCCCTGCAACCAGCCAGGGGGGAAGAAGCGGGGTTTTTCAACGGCGGAAGTGGAACTCAGACCTCGAGCCTTTTTTCAGCAAAGGCCCGTCCAGGGCCCGGGGGAGCTCTTTTGAAATTTGGGGGCGACAAAATTTTATGACTTGGCCCCGGCAAGGGAAGTGCTCCCGCCTTTCCGATCTTTAAGGGGGGGGCCAGCAGATTTCGCCCCGTTTAAATTGGGACACCACCTTGCCTGGACAAGGTTTTTTGTCACCCAGCCAGCGCTCGGGTTTTCGTTTCTTTGGCCGTCCCCAGTCCTGACCTGTGTGTGGGACGGTCCCCAAAGGGGATTAATTTTTAACACGGCCTGTTTTTCTGGGGACGTGATGCCACCAGAGGGCCTTGGGGGGAAAAAAAGCCCTTTCACCATCCCTGCGGTTTTGAAGAGCGGGGCGGGCCTTTAGGCCCACCGTCACCCCCCCGAGACATCCACCCCGCTCACCCCGTGAGCGTTTACAGAGAAATAACGGCCTTGGCCGTGCTTACTGTCCATGTTTTCGGGGGTGAGAAGGGGCTTTTCCGGACCCCAGAACAGACAACGCACTTGAAATTTTAGTTTCACGGGCTGGCCAGGGCAGGGACGGCTTTTTTGGCAAAAAAAGCCTCTCGGATCTGGGATTGGGGCAGGCGAGGGCCATGACGTGGCGGGAAAACCCAAACTGTGTCCCCCCAGACGGAAAAGGAAACATTTCCAAGGCCAAAAGCCCGGCAATGCCGACCCTTTTAGGCCCTTTTGGGCTTTTGGGGTGGTTTTGGGGTTTAAAATGTTTCTTTGGGCCCCCCAAAACCCGGAAAACAGAAGGTGGGTTTCTAAGAAGGCCCCTGTACGGCTTTTGGGGGTGTCAAAATGGCGGAAGGAGACGGGGGGTTTGGGGTGGGTCTTGTGGGGCTGGGGGGAAATTGGGCGACGGAGGAGGCTGAAGCGGAGGCTGATCCCTGATCAAGACTCTTTAGAGGGGCAAGGGGGCGAGGAAAGTTTGGGGGGTGGCGGAGGAGGAGGAGGCGGGGACAAATTTACTTGGGCAGTGGTTTGGGGGCCCCCTCGGTCTGGCCTTTTTTGGTCAAGTGTTTCCCCCCCATTTCAACTCATTTCTTTTGGCATTTACTAATAATTTGGTGGTGGTTAAAACCCCTTAAGGTTCTTTCCTCTACTTATTTCTTTACGGCAAAAGGGGGGCAAAATGACATCGCTTGGGGGAAACAGAAAGGGTTGCTCAAAAAAGGCCAGGCTTGAGAGGTTGGACCCTTTTTTACGGCGATTTTAAAACCCAGGAGCGGGGTTTTTCGCCCCGCCCTGGTGGTGGAATTTAAAATTTACGGGCCTTTTTTGCGACCGACCTCTCCCTTTTTTTTGGAGGGAAACCCCTATTTACAATACCCCACTTCTTCCCCCTCGTCCACTGATGAAGGGGCTCGGGAAGCAAAATTTTGGGGGGAAAAAAACCCGGATTGGGTCCGCAATGTATTTTTATTTTTCATTTACATAAAAACAGGTGACTTGGTCTCCTGACTTTCGAAACCAAAAAAGCTGCGGGTACAAACCAAAAGGGGGACTGCCCGGGGTTGTCGACCGCCCTGATTTTTTCCGATTGACCCCTTTCCCTTCACCTCCTCTGATGGCATCATTAACTGGGCCCTCAAAAGCAACTAAATCAACCTCTTGATCTTTTAACATGCCTTCTGCCCCCAAAACCGCTTTTTTTGTCATCAAAAAAGGGTCCGAAAGACAAGGGATTATCCCCCGGGTTGGTACACGATTTATTTTTGGGGGCTGTTTAAATTTGGGAAAAAAACGGATCTGATAATGCGAGACGACATTTTGGGGCCGTGACTGCGGGGGACGAGGGGGTAAGACTGGCCTAAAGCGGGTTGGGAAATTAACCACTGAAGGACAGTTTGGGCCCAAACGATGTTTGTTACTTAGATTCACGGGGCCCCCTGACCCAGCGTTTACGGGCCTGACGGTCCTGCAACAAAATACCGCGGCCTTGCTTTTGTCCCCCAGCACGGGGGAGGAGCACCTTCCCCTCGAAATCTACCTCCTTTTTCTACCCCCCTTTTTGGGCTCGCACCCCCCTGCATTTCGCTCCATGTTTTACAAATAAAAAAATTTGAGAAGGTATGGAATAGTTTTGGAAAGTCTCTTAAATTTAAAAATTTGGCAAATCAAAAAGCTATTCCAAATCCCCCTAACACAACAAAAAATTTCTTGGATTTAAATTTAAAAAATGCAAGGGGTCTATCAACAAAACTGGAATGGGCAAAAGTCCAAAAAACACGTATCGGGTTTTGTTTTTTTTATAATAAAACTGTATTTTTTTTTTTCACCTTTCAAATTTTACCTGGGTGAATAAAAGAATTTGCTGTTTTAAGATTTACGTGGGTGCGCTCAAAGAACAATTTCTTGGGGGGTGCAAAAGTCAAAAAACCCGTAACTGGTTTTTTGTTTTCCCTAAATAAAAGGTATTTTTTTTCCCCCTTTCAATTCAAACCCGCGGGAAAAATAGAAATTTCGTTTTAAAAGAATTTCGTAATGCTGCCCTCAATGAACAATGCTGGGTGTGGGAAAAGCAAAAAAACACGTTTTCTGTTTTTGTTTTTTGGAAAAATAAACTGTATTTTTGCAAACCCTTTTAATTCACCGTGGGAAAATAGAATTCTTTTTTAAAAATTTTAAAGGGGGATGCTTTCCCTCAATGAAACAATGCTTTGGGGGTTCAAAAAATCCCAAAAAACACAAAGTTATGTTTTCCGTATGATAAAAACCGGGATTTTTTTGCACCTTTCAATTCACCTGTGGTGAATAAGAATTGGGGTTTTTTTGATTTTCGTTTGATGCAGCGTCAATAAACAATGCGGGGGGGTGCAAAAGTAAAAAAAAAACGTAACTGTTATGTTTTTTGGGATAAAAAAACGGTTTTTTGCACCCCTTTTAATTTACCCGTGGTGGGAAAATAGAATTTGGGGGTTTTTAAAATTTTTCGTAATGCTGCTTTAATGAACAATACTGGGTTTCAAAATCAAAAAAAACGTAAATGTTAAGTTTTGGTATAATAAACGGGGAAAATTTTTTTCACCCTTTTAATTTTTACCTTGGTGAATAAAAATTGCTGTTTTAAAAATTTACGTAGATGCTGTGTCCAAAAACAATGCTGGGGTGCAAAAAATCCCAAAAAACACTTTAAAGTTAAAGTTTTTTTGGGATAATAAACGGGGATTTTTTGCCCTTTCCCTTTTAAACCCGTTAAATATAGAATTTTCTGTTTTAAGATTTAAAGGGGGATGCCCGCGTCCAAAGAACAAGCTGGGGGGTGCCCCAAAATCAAAAACCCCTTAAAAGTTATGTTTTCTTTTGAAACACGGGAAATTTTTTTTCCTTTTTTAAAACCCCCCTTTTTTTGGGGAATTTTAGAATTCTGTTTTAAGATTTAAAAGTTTGATTGCCTGCGTCAATGAACAATGCGGGGGGTGCAAAAGTCCAAAAAAACCCCTAACTGTTATTTTTTGGTATAAAAAAAACGGTAATTTTTTTCACCCTTTTACTTTACCTGTTTGAATAAAAATTGCTTTTTTGAAGTACCTAATTTCTGGCTTCCCAAAGAACAATGCTGGGGGGTGCAAAAGTCCCAAAAAAAACCCAAAACTGTTAAAGTTTTGGGTAAAATAAAAAGGGTTTTTTTTTTTGCACCTTTTTAAATTTAAACCCGTGGTTTAATATAGAATTGCCTTTTTAAAAATTTACGTAAAAATGCTCAAAGAACCAAAAGGGGGGTGTGGGAAAAGTCAAAAAACAATAAATGTTATGTTTTGGGAAATAAACGGTATTTTTTTTCAAACCCTTTTACTTTACCGATTTAAAAATAGGGAAATTTCTGTTTTTAAAAATGTACAAAAAAAATTTCTGCGTTTAAAAGAACAATGCTGGGTGTGGGAAAAAATCAAAAAACACTTTAAATGTTAGGTTTTTTGGGATAATAAACGGTATTTTTTTTTCACCCTTTAATTCACCAGTGGTGAATTTTAATTTTTTGTTTTAAGATTTACGAATCTGCGTCAAAGAAAAAAAAAAATGCTTTTGGGTGTGCAAAAGTCAAAAAACACGTAACTGTTATGTTTTTGGTATAATAAACGTATTTTTGCACCTTTCAATTCACCTGTGGTAATATAGAATTGCTATTTTAAGATTTACGTAGATGCTGCGTCAATGAACAATGCTGGGTGTGCAAAAGTCAAAAAACACGTAATTGTTATGTTTTGGTATAATAAACGGTATTTTTTGCACCTTTCAATTCACCTGTGGTGAATATAGAATTGCTGTTTTAAGATTTACGTGGATGCTGCGTCAATGAACAATGCTGGGTGCGCAAAAGTCAAAAAACACGTAACTGTTATGTTTTCGTATGATACACGGTATTTTTGGCAACAAACAACCTGTGCTGACTACAAGATTGCTGGATTGTAATTTAACTGCAAGGTGGATATATCAACAGTCACAGGTGTAATGGGTAAAATTAAAATGAACACCTATCTGAAATGTATACTGATAATAAATGTGTAGTTTTGCACCTAATAAAGAGACCTGCAGTTACTAGAAATGATGTGTATCCAATATAAGTTCAGGCTGCCCAATATCCAGGAAATATTTCAATAGCAAACTGTTAATAATAAAGATATTGCACTACAATGTCTACACTAAGTCTTGGTGAACTTTATCCAGTGTTCTTTATAGATAGAGCTTGTCTGTGTTCGCCCGTGGGCCCACCCCCCGCTCCCCCCGCCGTGAATTTACAGCGGTAGATGCTGCTTTAAAATTCTCTAGCTAACTACATAAAATCTTCAAATCTCTAATATAACTAAATTGGAAGGATCACAGCTAATAGTAGAGGTTTCTCTGTGCAGAAATAGACTAATTTCGCTGAGCTGTTTGGACACAGGCAGAGCGCAGGTCCTATCCCTATGAGACGCTGAGAGACACTGAGGCTGAACAGGAAACGCTGTTCTATGTAAAACGAGGTCATGTGATTTTTCCAGCCAATCGCAACCATACACATCCCAGTCATGACGTCGCACACACATCTCACCCTGCTCTATTCTGTAATCTGATTTGCTGTCCGCCAAAATTACAGGAAGCGCCAAAAAAGCCAGGAGGGCAAATTTCTTCTCAACTTAGAAGTGTTTTGGGGATGATTAGGACATTTTTATTACTTATGGAGTGTGCGAACGAATTAACACATCTACATGTGTAAAAAATACCTGTAAAAACTGCAGGGAGGGGTGTATGTGGTATGTTATCAAATTTGAAAAAAAGCAAAATGGCTAATAATGTAAAACTATAAATAAACTATAAATAAAACTTCCCTAAATAAATTCTGTAAACAAATGTCAGTTACCAAAAAATATACTAAATGGACAGTTACTGTATAAATAGCATAGTGCCACTTTGTGATCTGTGGGTCAAACAGGTTTAGGGGTCATGCGTTGGTACAGGACAGATATAGTCAATGTCCAGTTCAACTACAATTGGGGGTTGAAAGACTCCTTTTTCTGGCACATTTTAAATCTGGGGATCATGCAGGTTTTGGACTCATGCTGTGGTCCAGGACAGGTATAGTCAGTGTCCAGTTCAACTAAAATGGTGGTTCAAATAATACTGCCTTCTGGCACTTTTTATTTGTGGGTCATGCAGGTTTAAGGGTCATGCTGTGGTACAAGACACGGAAAGTGAATAGTCTGTCAGTTTTTTCTGTGACTCTTGTTGCCTAATTGTCTTGCCTAAGATGTAGCACGTACCCATTTTACTGTTGTAGATGCTAATTCCAGCTTCTCCATAGAGGTGGGTACCGAGGCAAAAGAGAAAACAGACAAATATAAAGACATTGCAACCCCCCTCCCCAAAAAAAAAAAAAAAAAAAAAAAAAAAAAAATATATATATATATATATATATATATATATATAAAATATATATATATATATATATATATATATATATATATATTATATTATATATATATATATTATTTTTTTTTTTTTTTTTTTTTGGTGGGTGGTGCAATGTCTGTATTTGTCTGTTTTCTCTTTGCCTCAGTACCCACCTCTATGGGTATGTGACTAATTATCCACCTGTTGTGGAGAACATATGTACCTGTGAAGTGTTCCATTATGCAATGCCTATGACTAAGGGCTAGTTTACAGCGTGAAACGCATAAGGCGTTTTGCTTATTTCCTTGTCTTTTATGTCCGTTTTTTGCTCCATGTTTTGTTTTTAAAGTGTCTTCAATAAATTTGATATTTTGGAAGCTGAACTTTTTTTTGTAATAAATTTAAAATATTTGATCTCATGTAACGTCTGTAATAGAATTTCTGGAACTCTAATCAAGAACTGTTTTTATCCAAGCTATACAGATAGGAAAGAGTTCATTTAGACTGGAAGCACTGGCCGTCACAGCGGTGCTGGTAACTGTTGTGCTGCCTGCAGTGCTACTTTTCACAGTATGAGGTGGGTGTGCTTGTGATTACTTCAGGCCAGATTCTTCCTCGTCTTGGTTTGTGCTGGCCCAAAATACGCAAAGGATGTGAAGCCAGCAGCAGCATTTCACTTAATTTCTGCAGGCACTGTCTGCTTTTGCGCAGCAATACTTGCACAGAGACCTAAAAAAAAGGCCAAAGAAAAAAAAAGTGCAACCCTGGTTTTAGGACAGCACAAAATTCACATCTGAACATTATTGTTCCAGTAGCCTCTACAGGAATTAGAATTCTCATGACTTTTATTTAATTCCTTATACACACAATACTCAGTGACTCATTGACACGAACAAGCCATGTTCAAAGAAATAGAAATGTACAGTGTATTATTTGACACATTAACTGGAAAAAAAATTAGCTTCAGGGTTAAGAGGTGATAAAACTGGGCCTCATGTATGAAAACTGTCTAGGTCTAAGACTTTCTTTGTTGCCCAAAGCAACCAATCAGACTCCCCTTTCATTTCATATAGTGCTCTGAAAAAATTAAAGGGGAGCTCTGGTTGGCTGCTATGGGGATCAAAGAAAGTCTCAGACCTAGACAGTTTTCATACATATCATATATGTAGATAGATATACAGCGTGGAGAATAAGTGTTTGGTACACTGGCAATTTTGCAAGTTTTCCCACCTACAAAAAATTGAGAGGCCTGTAACTTTTATCATAGGTGCACTTCAACTGTGAGAGACAGAATCTAAAAAAGAAATTCCAGATAATCACATTGTATGATTTTTACATAATTAATTTGCATTTCCTGATCGTCCTACGGCAGCACTCCATTGGAATATTACTTCCCCTAGGTACAATTAGAAGATACAGGTTAACAAGCAGTAATTGAACTAATCAACCACTTAAGTGTTGTCCTATAAAGCCTGACTGGCAGCACCAAATACCAGTATTTTTTTTCTTCTTTCAGGATTAGGAAGAGAACAGGTGCTCTGTCATTGCCCTGTGTTATCATTCGTCTAAGGCCATTACATATTACAGGCTGTATACTGAGCGGTCTTGGTCCCTCGTCCCGAAGTATAAACATGTGGCCGTTGTTCATCTGAACAAACATGTTTGTAACTCCCTTGTTAGGGAGTGTGGCGTTCAGGAGTGCCTTGGCTAGTGATTGTGGAGCCTGTACCTAGCCTCGTCTCCCCCTCAGCTTTTGACTTGGGACCTGGCACTTCTGACTTATGCCCCTCTGGATAGACGCATGCATGGTCCTTGCTGCAGCTTTCCTGCATGCGTGCGATCTTATTGTTACGGAAAGATCACTGAAAATCCAGGGTCAGAATTTGCCTACAGCTGTGTGATATCTGTGCTGTATACAAGAGGCTGCAGTATTGCCCCTCTGCCATGGTTATGGTTAGGGATGAGCGAATCGATTCTGACGAAGTGGAAGCCAAATTTCCTGACGATTCGTGGTAATGAATCGTGTTTTTTTCTAAAATAGCCGTGAGCACATGGCGTGACATGGGGCAAAGAACTATGGGAGTAAGAAAGGAATGCCCTCAATGCCATGACATGCAGACATGCAGCCAATCAGCAGACAGCCAGCTTCTGTGATGTCACAGCTCTATAAATAGGCCAGCTATTTTTCATTCTGCCACTTAAAACTCTGTCTCTTATGTACGCAGATCTCTCTGCAGCAGCACTAGATTACACTGTGTGCCAAATACTTCCGATTTTATAGTTACTGGGGTGAAATACCCTTCAACTATACAGTGTGTGTGTGTCATATACACACATGTTCCTTTACCAGCGTATTTTATTTTGGGATATTGCTCTCTGTGCCAAAGAGTTACTTTTTTCACTTATTTTGGTGAACTATCCTTGAAATACAGTGTGTGTATTTCTCACATACACACATCTCCAATACAAGTAGGTTATTATTTTGGGAGATTGTTCTCTGGGCCAAACAGTAAATTTATCACACTTATTTGTCTAAAAAAAAAACTCAAAAAAACTCAAGTACATCCTATGCAGTAAGTTGTTCACTGCTTATTTGTGCCATTGTTCATTCTTGTGCAGGTCTGACCAGAGGGGTTTCTCAGCACTCACGTACCACTGCCATGGCTGATGTGGGGGGAGGGGAGGTGGAGTGGTAGGAGCAGTACCAGCTCCATCAGCAGCAGCCTGAGACTGGAGTCGTTGATGAGCTGCTTTCTTCACCTGCCTATTGAGGAAGGTACTCACCAGCAGCAGCACCTGGAGCAGACCCTGAACCAGCAGGTGGTGGCTTGCTTTGACAGCACCCTGCCACCCTAGATTGAAGATCCGCTGGTCTACTGGGCAGCCAAACTGGATTTGTGGCTGCAACTTGCCGAGTTTGCACTGGAGAATCTTTCCTGCCCGGCCAGTAGTGTGGCATCAGAGCGGGTGTTCATTGTTACCCCAAGAAGAACTTGCTTGTCCACCCGAAATGTGGAGAGACTGACCTTTGTCAAGATGAATCAGGCGTGGATCAGCCAGGATTTCCATACAGCAATGCCTGATGCATCACATTAGATCAGTCATGCCGCCTCACCCAAACTTTGACAAATGAGTCTGGATTCTTCTGGCTACCAGCCTCAGCTACTTTTCTCACGCTGCCACCCACCTGATGCCACACATCTGCTGCCAGCTGCTCCTTCTACCACCCACCATCTTTACCAGGGACTGGTATTGCCACCCTACTCCAAACTCTTCACTGGGCCATTATGTAGGCTTCTGATGCTATTGCCACCTCACCACTCAGGTCTCCTCATGCTGCTGTTGCTGCTGTCCGTTCCAGGCTATGTCACCATGTCACTCTCTGGCTTGATGCTGATGCTGCTGCCGCCACCTCCTCATTGTGCCACCTAGCTGCCGCCACCTCAAAATCATGTCATTGTGCCACTCTCCGGCCTGATGCTGCTGCTGCTGTTGCTGCCGCCACCTCTGCCCTGTGTAATTGTGTCAATTTGTGGCCTACTCGTGCTGCTGCCACCTCCACAATCTGTCATTGTGCCACTCTGTGGCCTACTCATGCTGCCACCACCTCAACACTATGTCATTGTGTCCCTCAGTGACCTACTCTTGTTGCTGCCACCTCCACACTCTGTCATTGTGCCACACTGTGGCCTAGTCATGCTGCTGCCAACTGACCACTCTCTCACTCGAACACCCTGGCCTAGGGCTATTTCCACCCTCCTCCACTCTATGACATTGCCACTATGTTTGGTTTTCCCCTTCTTTTAAAGGAGGAAGGAATGAAAAGGACAAACACAACCGATTGTGTCTTCAGAGAAGCCGTAAGGCCAGTATGACATGGTCATTTGTTTGCATCAGAGTTGTCTGATGATTAGGTAGCCAAAAGCAGGAGTGGATACAAAACACAGAAGACATGCAAATATTCCATTTACTTGTCATCTCTGTTTTGGATCAGATCCTGTTTCTTTTTGGCTTTAGCAATACTGATGGATTATTGACCGATTGAAAGCAGACACTGACGGATAAAAGGAAGGGCAAAATGATCAGTAACGTTAACACAAATTACTGCCGATACCCTCTCCACTCTTTCGGGAGGGCTCTACATGTATCAGCATTTAACAGAACAGGTTCTGTCATAATCTGTGGAATCATCTGATGTCGGTGTAAAAGGAGTGTGTTCTTTGACGCTATAGTGGGATCTTGGCCCACTGCTCGGTTCTTTCTAGCTGGCGCTGACATTATCCTGTCAGGCTGCATTCCCACTAAGAGCGGCGCCTGTCATATTAAATCACAGCATTGTTTCAATACCAAACCACGCTCCCTATGCATATTTCTGCATGGCACAATTTTCTACAATCCTACAGACTCTCTGCAGCCAGGGAAAAATGTTTTGAAGCGTTT
>JAODAL010065307.1:0-18293 GCA_025379985.1 Phyllomedusa bahiana | reverse complement strand
GTGAATTGATTAGGTTCCCAAAAAAAAAATTTAACCCTTTTATTTCCGAAATTAAACCATTTAAAAAAGAAAAAAGGGTTTTATTTTTTTGACTTTTTGGGTGCCCCCCTACAGTTTTGGGTTCCCAAATTAGGAAAACCCTTGCACTTAAAGGGGTTTAAAATAACTTGCAATTTTTTTTAAGCCCCCAACCACAGGGTAAATTTGGGTTTAAGGGCCCCCCAAAAAAAATACCTTTTTTATTTATCCAAAACTTTTTCATATATTTGTTTTTTCACTTTGGAAAAACCGGGGAAACTACTTTTGCAGTTATATTTGAATCCAGCAATTTTGTTTTAAATTGGGCGTTTTGGGAGAATACTGTGATTTCCGTCTTTTAAAAAAAACCCCTTTCCCCAAAAATCTTCCATCCCTTTTCTAAAAATTTTTATTTTTCTGAACATGGGACGAAATTCGGGTTTGAAAAGCGAGCAAAGGGGGGGTGGGTGGGGACAGGGGAGGTAGGGGTTACGAGAAAGGTGTTTCCTTCCAGTGCGGGGCGAAAACCCAGGGCATCCCAGCGGATCATCTTTTTCCCGGGGGCCCCCCTAAAGGCCTTGGACCCCCCGCTGGGTCGGGGTTGGGGCCCGGGTTTGGAATTTTTTCTCAGTAAAAAGAAAAAAGGGGTCCCCCCAAATCCGTCCCTTCAGTGGGTTAATCCCCTTTAAAATCCAGCATTTCTTACCTCCCCCGCCCTTTTCCCACCCAGGGGGCCACAAATGTCGTCATCAGCATCACCACATCCCCCAAACCCATGAAGCAACCCCCAAATGTAAACCCTTACCCCCCCCTTTAAAAACCCCTTTTTTTTCCCTAAAAAACCCCCCAACAAATGCGGGGGGGAAGAAGGAGGACCAAGAGCCGGGTTTTTTTTCCCCCCAAAACCCGGGGGTTTCTGGATCCAACCAAAGGGGGAAAGGGAAACCCAAAATTAAACTCCCGGGGCAGTCCAACGCCTTACCCTTTCCCCACTTCCCCCTTTTGTCCCCAGCCCCTTTGGTTTGCAGAAGGGGTCGAACGAAAAAAGTCCCCCTGTTTTTATGATGTTTGAACGACATTGGGAAATCCAACGGGGTTCTTTTCAGCAATTTTGCTTTGCAGCCCCTTCTCATTTGGACGAGGGGGAAAGGGACGATAGGGTATTGTCAGTCCCATTCCGTCTAAAAAAGGAAGAGGGGGGCCCGCAGAAGTCCGCAAATATGATTCCGCCAGCCCCCGGTCAGAAACAAACCCCGCTCCTCGCTTATCACCGTCAAAAAGGTCCAGCCCCTTCAAGCCCGGGGCCTTCTTTGACCAAGCCTCTGATTCACCCAGCGATTCATAGGGCCCGTTTTTGGGCCGAAAACGCAAAGTGAGGAAAAGAACCTTAGGGGGTTTTAACCACTACCAACATGCCCTATCACATCAGGGGAATGCATAAATTTGAAAAGGAGGCAACACCCTTTGGCCAAAACAAAAAAGGCCCAAGCCAAACCCCCCCGGGCCCCTTCCCCCAAACCCCCCTGAAACACCCTCGTCTCTGCCTCCCCCACCCCCACCAAGCGTTCCTCAGCTGCCCAGTCTCTCAGGGGCATGATCAGGGATCACCTCCGCTTAAAGCCTCCCCCCAGCACCCCCAAAGCCCCATCCTACCCCTTCTATTTCCCCCTTTTTTTAAACAGCCCTTTCCCCCGAAACAGTGGCCATCAAAGCAGCCATCCTTCTGCCCTTCCGGGTTTGGGAGCAGAAGAAACACTTTAACCCAAACCACCCCAAAAGCCAAAAGCCGAATGTGGGCATTCCCCATTTTTTGGCCTTGGAAATGTTGCCTTTCCTTCTTGTGGACACAAAAGGGTTTTCCCCCCAAGTCAGGGCCCCCTTGCCTTCCCCCTAATTCCTATCCCCGACCGGCATTTTTTTGCCAGAAAAGCCGCCCCGGCCCTGGCCCCCACCACGGGGTCATCTAAAAAATTTTCAAGCGCTTTGTCTGAAACTGTTTTCCGGGAAAAGTCCATCTAAAAATCACTGACACATGGACTAGTAATTCAGGGCCCCAAGGGCCACTATATCCGGGGAAACGCTCACGGGGGTACTGGGGGTTTCCCCTGGGGGGGGGAGGGGTGGCTCCGGGGCCTGGGCGAAACCGCTCTTAAAAACCCGGGAAAGGGATGGTGAAAGGTTTTTTTCCCCCAAGGTCCTCGGGGGAAACCACGTGCCCGGGAGAAACCGGGCCGTTTTTAAAATTAATCGCCCTTGGAAAACCGTCAACACAAGGTCAAGCTTTTTGGGACGGCTCTCCCAAGGGCCCCGAGGGCCTGGCGGGGTGCCAAAACCTGTGCCAGGCAAGGTTTTTGTGCGATAACGGCAAATCTGCGGGCCGGGCCCTTAAAAACGGGGGCTGGAGCACACCCTTTTTCCGGGCCAAAATGTAAAAAAACCTTTGCCTTTCCAGAAATTTTCTAAAAGGGAGCTAGGGGGGTTTCGAACTTCTGCTGGGGAAAGGGGCCAATCAAAGTTTCACTTCCACCTTTCGCACCCTGTTTTTCGTACCAAAAAGGGCTGCTTTTGCAGGCTTCACCCCTTGGGCCCTTTTCCCGTAAAACGGTCCATTGTTGACGGGGGAAAACACGCTGTAATTTTCCACCCTCCACATGCCCCAGCGTTTTGGGGCCCAGCAGGGGGAAATTTGCCTTTAACCATTACGAATAAAACACAGGGGCCTGACAAAAAAACCGGGTGGGGACCACGGGGTGTTGACCGACCCGAGAGTGGGGGAGGTAAAAAGACCCTTTGCACCATCCTTCCCAGTTTTTAAAAGAAGCCCCCAAAAATTTTCCTCAGTGTGGACAATCCCCTTTTCAGCATGAGCATTGGGGGTGATTTTAAAAGTTCGGGAAATCGTTGGACACCCCTGAAACAACAGGTCCCGCCACCCGGGAGGAGGAGTCCCCGGTAACAAAATTCCGGAAAACCGGGGGCCCTTTCTCCCCGTAAAATTTCCAAAAGGGCCCGACAGTTTCAAAATTTTCCCATCGGCCCCTTCAAAAGGCAGTGGGTTTCGGGGTTCCAGAGCTATTTAAAGGGGTTTGGCGCTTCAGTTTCTCGGGGTGCATCACCCAGAAAAGTCAGGGCTGGTTGAACTGTGCCGGAGGCAAGCGGGGGAGGGGGAAAGGAAGGAGTTTTTCCTAAAACCCCCATTTTTACCGACGTCCCGGGCCTTGGAAAGGGGTTGGGGGGGAATTTAAAAGGGGAGGCCCCCCGGGGAAAGATAAAAAGGAAAAATCAGTTTTGCTAGTGCCCCTCGACCCAAAAGGCTTGGGGAAAAATAAAAAGGGCCCACCCTTTTCACATGAGTGTTTTGGTTTCCCATTTCCTCCAAAAATACCCTTCGAAATTAAAAAGGCCCATAAAAAAAAAACAACAGTTACGGGGTGTCCACCCCCTGGATCCCCAGAAACAAAACAAAACTCAGCACTTTCCTTCCACCCCCCCCAAAATAGAGAGTAAAATGAAAGGAAATGGCCCTTTTGCAAAATTTGATCAACGGGGAAAACATCTTTTTGCTCTGCTTCAACGTTCCCCAAATTTTAAACGGTGGAACAAACTTTCACGACGTGACAGCAGAAAGTGCCAAGTAGGCGAAAGCGCAGCAGCAGGAAAGGTGGCGAAGCCTAAGGGGTGACCTCTGAAAAATCTTTTTTTCCACCGCCCCAAACGCATGAAATTCAGGGCACACTTTCCAAACACACAGAGATCGGGTTTAAAAAGATCAGGTGAAAACCGACTATCTCGCCTACACTCAAAATTTTTTTGGTATTTTTTTCCCCGGACCCAATAGATTTCTGGGTTTTCCAAAAAAGGACAAGGGCCCGACCCGGGGCCTCGTCACGCCAAAAAGGGGTTTTTTATCCTGTCAGCAGCAGCTAAAAATCAGGGGGATACCTTCACACAGCGGAGGGGGTCATTAAAAGACAAACGCACCCGGGTTTTTCCCACAGATAATGTGGATCGTTTGATTTTCATAAAGATGAATCGGGCATGATCTCTGATGATTTTGTGGCCCCCAATTTCCGTCTACTTCACATTCCTTTTCAAAAAGAAATGTCCTCCGTAAAAAAATTTTTTTTAAAAAGATCATTTTCTTACTGCAATTTTTTATTCTCTTTTTCCCCAAAAATTTCCCTTTTGCTGGTTTTTCGTAGGGGACTGTAAAAAGAAAACCAAGGGTTTCCCTGACAACCCGTATTCCATTTTTCCACTTTTCTAAAAGGTTTTTTGCATTTTTCCCAAAGGGTTTTTAGGGCATGTTGCTGTAATCACTAAAAATTAAGGGGCCCTTTTGGGAAAAGAAAAGTGGCTTTTAATGGCATTTCTCCCTCCCCCAATTTTTTAAAAGTGGTGAGAAGGGCCTATTTTAATTTTTTGGGGGGCATGGGAGCGTGAGATACAGCCCAAAAAAATCATGGTCCTTTTTTGGAAAAAGAAATGTTTCTTTTAAGTACCATTTCCCCCCTCCCCAATTTTTTAAAATTGGGTAAAAAGTCTATTTATAAATTTTTTGGGGTCATGTAACTGTGAGATACAGCAATAATTTATGGTCCTTTTTGGGAAAAGAAATGTGGGTTCTAAGTGGCATTTCTTCCTCACCCAAATTTTTAAAAAAGTGGGTGACCCAATCAATTTTTTTTATTTTTTTTGGGTCATCTGCTTTTGAAAAGCGAAAAACTACAGGTCCTATTTTAAAAAAAAGTTGTTTCTAACAGACATTTTTTCTTTACAATTGTCAAGAGTGGCTCAAGGGGGATGGGGCTGTCAGGGAAAAAGGAATAGGGGGAAAAACTGTTAATGGGACACTTTTTTGCAAAAACTTTTTTTTTTGCAAGATCCCTTTTAAAAAGCTAAACAATCCCTGTATTGAGAAAAACCCATTTAAAAACAAAAAAAAAAAAGAAAACAAAGACCTGGGGGGATTCAATCCTATTTTAAAAATGTGTTTTTTAGAAATTTAAAAATACTAAAAACTTGCATGTACAAAAAAAAGCTGGTAAAAAAATTTCCCCTGAATTTTGGGACAAGGGAGGTACAGGAAAACTTTACCAGATGTAGGTTTTTCGAGGACAGGAGATGGAGCACGGACAAGGGGAAAAAAAGTAAAGAGACAATTTTTTCCCCCAGCCCCGTTGAATTTTAAAAAGAGAAAAAAAAAGCCAAGAAAAAGGGCACCTGGGGGGAACAGGACGTTAACCACCCCTAATTTTCCCAATGAAGCTCAATTTGGGCCCCCACTCATACGGAAGGGGGAAGCGCTACCAGGGCCCTTTACTTGTACTGAGGAAGGCTGATTTTTCACACTTCCCTTCCGCACTCCTGCTTCAGCACGACAGTTTTCGTTTTCGCGTCAACAGGCAATTTTTAAAAACCCCGCGTGTTAATAGATTAAAGGACCCCCAGCCCCGGGCTCTCACCGCACCCACTGTAACCCGGCCCGGGGCCCTGCTGACAAAAGGACAGGGATGTCAATGTCCAAATTCAATTAAAAAGGTGGGTTTAAAGACTCCCCTTTTCCCGGGATTTTTTTAAACTTGGGGGGGCAGACAGGTTTAAATGGGCATAAATGGGCCCAGGACAGGGCCCTATATGTCCCCTTCCAAAAATAAAAGGTGGTTGAAAGAAATCCTTTTTTTTCCCAGCACTTTTTAATCTGGGGTCAGACAGGTTTAATGGTCATACTGCGGTCCAGGACAGTTCTAGTCAATGTCCAGTTCAACTAAAATGGTGGTTGAAAGACTCCTTTTTCCGGCACTTTTTAATCTGGGGGTCAGACAGGTTTAATGGTTATACTGTGGCCCAGGACAGGGACACTATATGTCCAGTGACACTATATGTCCAGTGAAACTAAAATGGTGGTTGAAAGACTCCTTTGTCCGGCACTTTTTAATCTGGGGGTCAGACAGGTTTATTGGTCATACTGCAGTCCAGGACAGGTATAGTCAATGCCCAGTTCAACTAAAATGGTGGTTGAAAGACTCCTTTTTCCGGCACTTTTTAATCTGTGGGTAAGACGGGTTTAAGGGTCATGCTGCGGTCCAGGACAGATATAGTTAGTGTCCAGTGAAACTAAAATGGTGGTTCAAAGACTCCTTTTCCCGGCACTTTTTAATCTGTGGGTCAGACAGGTTTAATGGTCATACTGCGGTCCAGGACAGGTATAGTCAATGTCCAGTTCAACTAAAATGGTGGTTGAAAGACTCCTTTTTTCGGCACTTTTTAATCTGGGGTCATGCAGGTTTGGGGCTCATGCTGTGGCCCAGGACAGGGATAGTCAATGTCCAGTGAAACTAAAATGGTGGTTGAAAGATTCCTTTTTCCGGCACTTTTTAATCTGGGGTCATGCAGGTTTGGGGCTCATGCTGTGGCCCAGGACAGGGATAGTCAATGTCCAGTGAAACTAAAATAGTGGTTGAAAGACTCCTTTTTCCGGCACTTTTAAATGTGGGGGTCATGCAGGTTTGGGGCTCATGCTGCGTTCCAGGACAGGGATATTCAATGTCCAGTTCAAGTAAAATGATGGTTCAAATCATACTGCCTTCTGGCACTTTTTAATTTGTGGGTGATGCAGGTTTAAGGGTCATGCTGTGGTACAAGACAGGGATAGTGAATGGGTGTGACTTTTTTCTGTGGCTTTTATAGCCTAAGTGTTGTGCCTAAGATGTAGCAGGTATCCATTTGACTGTTGTGGTTGTTAATTCCAGCTTCTCCAGCCATGTTTGGGTGTAAGAATGAAGGTGTTGTTGCTCTCCCATAGACTTTAATGGTCATCGTTCAAAATCGACTGCTCACTTATCGATGGTGGCCGACTATCGACTATCGCCCAATGTCGATAGCCAACGTAATCGCTCAACACTACTGACAAGGTCATCGTCGGCACTAACCATTTTGGTGGCTTCTTCAAAACTGGCAAGGATGGTGCAGAGCTCTTTCACCTGCCTCCACTCTCGGTGGCTCAACACCCGAGGTCCGCACCGCTGCTTGTCAGGCCATGTGTCACTTCGTACTGCGTAATGGCATTGCGCTGCTGCCACAATCGCTGGAGCATGTGGAGGGTGGAATTCCAGCATGTTGCCACGTCAACAATGAGACGGTTGACCGAGAGGCCGAGCTGACGCTGCAACGAAGCCAGGCGGGACGAAGCAGGGTGCGAACGGCGGAAGTGCTTAGACTTCGAGCCTTCCTCAGCAGGCAGTCCAGATCCAGGTAGCTCTTTAGAAATTTATGGACGACAAGGTTCATGACATCTGCCAGGCAAGGGATGTTCTCCAGCCTACTGATCTTAAGGGTGGCCAGCAGATTTCGCCCATTATCGCACACCACCTTCCCTGGCACAAGGCTCTTGTCACCCAGCCAGCGCTCGGTCTCGTTGCGGAGAGCCGTCCACAGCTCCTGACCTGTGTGTGGACGGTCTCCAAGACAGATTAATTTGAACACGACCTGGTTTCTCTGGGCCCGTGTTGCCACCAGAGGACCTTGGGGGAAAGAACCCTGCACCATCCCTGTGGTTTTGAAGAGCATGCGCCGAGCCTGAGAGCCACCGTCACCCCTAGAGACATCCACCCAGCTCACCCAGTGAGCTGTCACAGAGATATAGCGGCCTTGGCCGTGCTTACTAGTCCATGTGTCGGTGGTCAGATGGACTTTTCCGGCCACAGATGCAGACAACGCACTCGAAATTTTAGATGACACGTGTCTGGCCAGGGCAGGGACGGCTTTTCTGGCAAAGAAATGCCTGCTTGGCATCTGGTACTGGGGGCAGGCAAGGGCCATGACATGGCGGAACCCATCTGTGTCCACCAGACGGAAAGGCAACATTTCCAAGGCCAAAAGCCTGGCAATGCCGACATTCAGGCTTTTGGCTTTGAGATAGTTTGGGTTAAAGTGTTTATTCATCTCCCAAACCTGGAAGACTGAAGGCTGTCTGCTAGACTGGCCGCTGTACGGCGTGCAGGTCGTCAAACTGGCGGAAGGAGAAGGGGTAGGATGGGTCTCTGGTGATGCTGGTGGTACTCGGGCGACGGTGGAGGCTGAAGCAGAGGCTGATCCCTGATCATGACTCTGAGAGACATGGGCAGCTGAGGAACGCTTGGTGGTGGCGGAGGAGGAGGAGGCGGAGACAGAGGGTGTGACAGTGGTTGGAGGCCCGGCGTCGGTCTGGCCTTTTTTGACCAAGTGTTGCCTCCATTTCAACTCATGCATTCGCTGCATGTGACTAGACATGTTGGTGGTGGTTAACCACCTAAGGTTCTTGCCTCTACTTATGCGTTTACGGCAAAGGCGGCATATGACATCACTGGGTGAATCAGAGGCTTGCTCAAAGAAGGCCCAGGCTTGAGAGGTCCTGGACCTTTTTGACGGCGATAAGCGAGGAGCGGGGTTTGCGCTGACCGTGGCTGGCGGAATCATATCAGCGGACTTCTGCGACCGCCCTCTCCCTTTTTGAGGCGGAACCCGTACTGACACTACCCCATCGTCTTCCTCCTCGTCCAGTGATGAAGCGCTCGCAAGCAAATTCTGCTGAAAAGACCACGTTGGATCCGCAATGTCGTCATCATCATCATCAACACAGGTGACTTCGTCGTCCTGACATTCTGCATCCAGGAGCTGCGGGCTACAAGCAAGAGGGACTGCAAGGCGTTGCCGACCGCCCGGGATTTTTGCCGATTGACCGGCTTCCTTCTTCTCCTCTGATGGCATCAGTAACTGGGCGTCAGAGCAGAGAAAATCATCCTCTTTGGCCTCTTGATCTTTTAACATGCCTTCTGACCCCAACTGCATTTTGTCATCAAAGAGGTCTTCAGAAAATGGATTATCCACAGTGGTGGGTACACGAGTTGACATTTGGGCTGCTTCATGTTGGACGGATGCTGATGATGCTGATGACGACATTTGTGGCCGTGACTGGGAGAACGAGGTGGTAAGACTGCTGGATGCAGGTTGCATTAACCACTGAAGGACAGATTGGCGACACTGTTCGTTACTGAGATTCACAGGGCCCTGACCCAGCGATGACAGGCCTGACGGTCCTGCAACTGACGATCCACTGGCATGCGTGTTGTCGCCAGCACTGGAAGGAGCACCTTCTCTCGTACCTCTACCTCCATGTCCTACCCCCCTCTTTGCTCGCTTACCACCTGAATTTCACTCCATATTCAGAAATATAAAAATTTGAGAAGGTATGGAAGAGTTTTGGAAAGTCTCTTATTAAAAGACGGCAAATCACAGCTATTCTCAAATCCCTCAAATCAAAACCAAATTACTGGAATCAAATTTAACTGCAAAGTAGATCTATCAACAAAGCTGGCCTGCGCCAAAGTGAAAAAACACGTATCTGAAATGTCTTCGGATAATAAAAGGTATTTTTGGCACCTTTCAATTCACCTGTGGTGACTACAAAATTGCTGTATTCAAAATTAACTGCAAGGTGCCTCAATGAACAAAGCTGTAGTGGGCAAAAGTGAAAAAAACACGTATCTTGTAATGTATTCGAATAATAAAAGGTAAATTTTTTTTGCACCTTTCAATTCACCTGTGGTGACTACAAAATTGCTGTATTCACATTTAACTGCAAAGTAGATCTATCAACAAAGCTGGCCTGCACCAAAGTGAAAAAACACGTATCTGAAATGTATTCGGATAATAAAGGTATTTTTGGCCCCTTTCAAGTCACCTGTGGTGACTACACAATTGCTGTAGTCACATTTAAGTGCAAGGTGCCTCAATGAACAAAGCTGTAGTGCGCCAAAAGTGAAAAAAACACGTATCTGTAATGTATTCGAATAATAAAAGGTATTTTTGCACCTTTCAATTCACCTTGGTGACTACAAAATTGCTGTATTCACATTTAAGTGCAAGGTGCCTCAATGAACAAAGCTTTTACTGCGCCAAAGTGAAAAAAACACGTATCTGAAATATATTCGGATAATAAAAGGTATTTTTGGCACCTATCAACCTGTGCTGACTACAAAATTGCTGGATTCTAATTTAACTGCAAGGTGACTATATCAACAAAGCTGGAATGGGCAAAATTGAAAAAGAACACCTATCTGAAATGTATACTGATAATAAAAGTGGAGTTTTGCATCTAACAAAGAGACCTGCAGTTACTAGAAAAGATGTGTATCCTAATATAAGTTCAGGCTGCCCAATATCCAGGAAATATTTCAATAGAAAACTGTTAATAATAAAGCTATTGCAGTGCAATGTCTACACTAAGTCTTGGTGTTTATCCAGTATTCTTTATAGAGCTAGTCTGTGTTCGCCCGGGCCCACCTCCTCCCCCCGCTCTCCTCCGTGACTTTACAGCGGTAGATGCTCCTTTAAAATTCTCTACCTAACTACATAAAATCTTCCAATCTCTGATATAACTAAGTTGTAAGGATCACAGCTAGCTGTAGAGCTTTCTCTGTGAAGAAATAGAATAATTTCGCTGAGCTGTTTGGACACAGGCAGAGCGCACGTCCTACTGCTATGAGACGCTGAGAGACACTGATCATGAACAGGAAGGGCTGTTCTATGTAAAACAAGGTCATGTGATTTTTCCAGCCAATCGCAACCATACACATCCCAGTCATGACGTCGCACACACATCTCACCCTTCTCTATTCTGTTAGCTGATTTGCTGGCCGCCAAAATGACAGGAATCGCCGAAAATGGTGCGATATTAATAGATGATGCACAGATTTTAACCTAAATTATCGCATGATCTAAAAATTTCGATCATCATAAAAACGGTGACGATTTCAACTTTGTCGATAATAATCGCTCAACACTACGTGTCATACTAAAACACAACATTGTATGAAGACCAAACCAAGCGCCCTCTGCATATTTAAGCATGGCACAACGTTCTACAGCACCCTGCAGGCTCTGTGCAGCCTGGAAATAGCTGTTTTTTAACGTGATTCGGCCTGAAGTAATTCGGAACGAAGTTATTTTTGTCGGAAAATTCGGCGAAGTCACCGAATCGAATTTTTTTGAGAAATTCGCCCATCTCTAGTTAAAGTGTTTCTTCTGCTCCCAAACCTGGAAGACAGAAGGCTGGCTGCTAGACTGGCCGCGCTACAGTGTGCAGGTTAAACTGGTGGAAGGAGAAGGAGTAGGCTGTGTCTCTGGTGTTGCGGAGAGATATGGGCAGCTGTGGAACACTTGGTCTTGGAAGTGGCAGAGGAGAGGGTGTGACAGTGGTTGTGACAGTGGTTGGAAGCCCGCGATCGGTGTGGCTTTTTTTTCGCCAACAAACTATCATACAAATCATAGGAGTAACTTTAGGGGACTGGTCCCCCCCACTTTTTAGCCACTTCAATACAAAATAATCCATATGAAAGCATGAGAGTACGGTAAGTGGGGAGAGCAGAGCACAGAGGAGGAAGATGTTAACCCTTTGCCTTCTATATTTCTGTGCATTTTGGGGGGACAGAGTAGGTAGCCGCCTCAAGTGTCAGTGCAGAGTGAGAGCAGTGCTGATTGGTAGAGCAGGAGTTAGCAGGGGCTGCTTCACCAATCAGAATGCTGCTCACAGTCCAGCACACTCTGTATCTGGGGCTGTTTCTTTCCTTCCCACTATATACCACTTCTCCTATGCTCAACCCTCATCAGAGAAGAAGAGAAGCTTTTGCCGAATGCCAACCAGACTACAGGAGACAGATAGAAGGGGGCAAGATTGCCAGGCGTTGTGAGTAGGGTATGTACTATATATGTGAGATGTGTGTATAAGCTGTACAGACATGTGTCCAGCGATGTCCCTTCTTCCTTGCACTTACATGCCGGGAAAAAAGAAAGTGAATAGGGCCAACCCCGCAGCATCTTAGAAGTGTGGACTGGCCAGCATGTACTTCTAACACAACCGACATATAGAAGAGCGCACAGTACGCACCACTATACGCCTTGTGAACATACCCCTTAAGGGTACATTCATGCAGAAGATATGAATGCTTATTCTGGGACAGATTCAGTGCTGGATCTGCCTCAGAATTGGCATCCAATCTGGCAGGAAACTGATTTACATTGTACCCTATGTAAAATCAGTGTCGTTTAGATTACACTGATTTTACTCGAGTATTTTCGGTGCATACCATCAGCGCCTACACATAATTTTTCAAGGTGTTTTATGCACGAACAGCACCAATGGATAGGAGGGAGAAATCTGCCTCGGGCAGTCGGGTTTGTTTGCTTGTCGTAATTCTGCTTTTGCAAGCGCCAAATTTCTTACAAGCAAACGACACTGTCAGTGCCGTGAATATCGTCATGTGATCCCACCCCAAGTGTGTAGTTTATGTTCAATATATGTATATATACACACACAATTTCTGTGGTACCTTGTCTAATGTAGTCTCTGGGGTACAGTGTGCAATGTAATAATGTCTGGAGTATGGTGTAATGTAGTCTCTGGGGTACAGTGAATAATGCAGTAATATCTGGGGTATGGTGTATAAACTAATCTCTGGGGTACAGTGGGTAATGATGTAATCTCTAGGGTACAGTGAGTAATGTAATATAGGGTGTATGGTGTGTAATGTAGTAATCTCTGGGGTACAGTGTGTAATGCAATCTCTGGGGTATGGTGTGTAATGTGATCTGTGGGGTACAGTGAGTAATCTAATCTCTAGGGTATGGTGTAATGTAAACTCTGGGGTACGATGTGTAATGTAATATCTGGGGTATAGTGTAATGTAATATCTGGGGTACAGTGAGTAATGTGATCTCTGGCGTACAGTGAGTAATGTAATTCATTTCTAGGGTTCAGTGTGTAATATAATTAATTTCTGGGGTGCAGTGAGTGATATCATTTCTGGTGCATGGTAGCAATAAAATCCATTTTGGGGTACAGTATGACATAAGTGATTCCTAGGGGTACAGTGAGATTGGGTTCTTTTATTTTCCTCAATATGTTATGTGTATAACAAATTTAATGGAGTAATGATGGGGGAGAGGGTTAAGCGAAATATGCTGCATTGCACATTTTTTATTTCCATCTGGCTCTAAAATTCAGTAATTAGAGAGCCGCTCATAACCTTACAGATTGCACCAAAAATGTTTACCATAAGGACTCTGCCCGGACCTGCTGGGGGAGCTCACAGCGCTCCCTCAGACCTCCTAGCTGTGTTAGAGGGGGCCGCTTCACTTCAGGGAGAGGAGGGGAGACAAGGGAGGGGAGGGAAAGTGAAAGGGAAGGCGAGTGAAAGAGGGAGAGGGGATGAGAGGGAAAATTGGTCCCCCCCCCCCCACTTTTTGAACCAAAGTTACGCCCCTGGTACAAATGCACGATTAACGCCAAACTGAGACACACTGAGTGAAACAGAAGTATTAAAAGTTATATGGATTACATAGGGTGGTTTTGCCACCACTGACAACAGGCGTAATTTACTATAAAATATGTATAACACAATATGCGTACAACTGAGCTCTATGTGCCAAACAGACACACAGACTGCAATAAGAGTATTTAAATTTTATATGGATTAATATGGCGGCCTTCGCACCACTGACAACAGGCTTAATTTACTATAAAATGTGTATAACACAATATGCGTACAACTGAGCTCTATGCGTCAAACAGAAGCATGGACTGCAATAAGAGTATTTAAATGTTAAATGGTGCGGCCTTTGCACCACTGACTACAGGCGTAATTTACTATCAAATATGTATAACACAATATGCGTACAACTGAGCTCTTTGCGGCAAACAGACGCACGGACTGCAATAAGAGTATTTAAATGTTATATGGATTAATATGGCGGCCTTCGCACCACTGACAACAAGCGTAATTTACTATCAAATATGTATAACACAATATGCGTACAACTGAGCTCTATGCGTCAAACAGACGCATGGACTGCAATAAGAGTATTTAAATGTTAAATGGTGCGGCCTTTGCACCACTGAGAGCCTTAATTTACTAAAAAATATGTATAACACAATATGAGTACAACTGAGCTCTATGCGTCAAACAGACGCATGGACTGCAATAAGAGTATTTAAATGTTAAATGGTGCGGCCTTTGCACCACTGATAACAGGCTTAATTTACTATAAAATATGTATCACACAATATGCGTACAACTGAGCTCTATGCGTCAAACAGACGCATGGACTGCAATAAGAGTATTTAAATGTTAAATGGTGCGGCCTTTGCACCACTGACTACAGGCGTAATTTACTATCAAATATATATAACACAATATGCGTACAACTGAGCTCTGTGCGCCAAACAGACACACGGACTGCAATAAGAGTATTTAAATGTTATATGGATTAATATGGCGGCCTTCGCACCACTGACAACAGGCGTAATTTACTATCAAATATGTATAACTCAATATGCGTACAGCTGAGCTCTGTGCGGCAAACAAACGCAAGGACTTCAATAAAACTATTTAAAAGTTCTAGGGATAAGTTATGCCGGTTTTTGGGAACACTGACACGCAGTGATTGCAATAGAACTGAAAAAACAGAGACAAGTTCACCTCCTATCAACGGTCTGCTGGCCAAAAAAACAATGCTTTTTCAATACAAGATCACAGAACACACTGAGCTGCAAAATATCTCCCTTCGTTTCAAAAGCCTCTCCTGCTGCTGCCCCCCCTCAACCTCTGCAGCCCTGTGGCTACACACACCAGTAGATATCCTTAAAACTTTCTCCAACTAAATAAGAAGGGAAATTCTCTAATCTAACTCTATTCTAAGCTGTAGGTAGATGGATGTTTTTTGTCTTGGAAGAGATTATCTCTCAGAGCTGTTAGAACAGCTATTGGTTTAAACGCAGACAGACACGTCCTTCTGTGAAGTGGCATAGACAGAGAATGAGCTCAAACAGGAAATGCAGTTGCATAGATAAAACGAGGTCACGTGATTTTTGCAGCCAATGAGATCCATACACCGCAAAGTGGTGACGTTGTACATCCTCCTCTCCCCCTTCTATCCTCGAAGCTGATTGGCTGGCCACCAAAATGACAGAACACGCTGAAAATGGCACGATTGTAATAGATTATCTTTAAGATTGTCACCCAAACTATCGCGTGGTCTGACATTTCCGATAAGCCTAAAAACCGTGCCGATTTCAACTTTTGCCGATAATATCACTCATCCCTACTGATTGCCAGAGAGGTTCCCCCAACTAGCACTGGAGTTTTCTGACAGAAGCCTGATTCTGATGAGGAAGTTCTGTTGGAAGTGACCTGGCTTGCCGCAGTACAAACAAAGGACATTTTTGAGTCAGTATTCCCTCTGAGCTTTAGTATCCATGACTACCATCTGCATCAGCTCTTCTTCAGACATAGAAGGAGGGACAGATTTCTTAGCGGAGGCAGAAAGTGAGAGAGAAAACATGGAGGGGTGATCAGGGCCTGCTTTCTACTTACGTCTCTCCCGGAGCCTGTGCTCAATGTGAACCGCTAGAGCCATAACCTGTTCTATGGTGCTAGGACTGGGATTGATGACCCAGATGTCCTTGAGAGCATCCTATAGGCCCTGTCTGAACAGAGCCTTTAACCCTGGGTCACACCATCCCACCATTACACACCACTTGTGGAACTCCATGCAATACTCCTTCGCAAAGCATTTTCCATATTATCAGGAGCCGAGATTCCAGAAGTGAGACGTGATCCAGTTCAGAGTAGATAGCCCCAAGGGACCAAAAGAATCGGTCCGAAGAAGACCACTCCTCAGTATTAGGAAGAAACCTAAAGGCCCATAATTTGCCCATTCTGTGAAATAAAGACAACAACCCACACCATTTGGGGCTGGAAGGCTAGAGACTTCACCCAAAAATAAAGCAAACATGACTCCGGAAACGTCTCAAATTTCTGACGTCTCCTGAAAAAAAATCCTGGAGTAGCATCTTAGATTCTCACTGAATTGGTAGCTGCTGGACAGAGACAACAAGGGATACAGCCGCCGCTTTGGCCTGCTGTGGGGTAAGCACATGAACCTGGTTTGACAACTCAGAAACCAGACTCGCCAAACCCTCCATCCGGTTTGCAAGATCCTGGATGGTAGTCATACTGAACCAGATGAAAGCAATTAGGCCAGTGATAATTAGTGTTGATCGAACTGTTGTAGAAAAGTTAAGTTCTAGTAGAACTTCTAGAATTTTTAGAAACTGAACCAAACTGAACATTATATTGTGCATTCGAGAAAAGTTCTAGTTGTAGTTCGACACGTCATTTTCAGTTTCGTTTTCAGCGGCTTTCTGCACTTTTGGAGGCTATCCAATCACCTTTCTGCACTTTTGGCAGCCATCCACTCAGTGCAGAGCACATAGAAGTGTCAAAGACGTCATCGCTAGGGTGTAGGGCTCTCATTGGCTGCTAAAATCACATGACCATATTATATATATTTCCCTGTATTGCCTTGTGAACACCATTTTCAGCTCACTCTCTGTACTGTACAGACTGCTCTTAGTTAGCATTTTCCTCGCCATAAACATCAATAGTTAGGGAGTTTGGTATTGTTGGCTGCTTCTTTCCCACACCCAGAAGCTGTTATTTGACGACATTTGCAGTCTCACATAACGCCTAACTCTCATATACATTGATATATATTATATAGTGCTTGGATTTGCTAAATCATACTCAGTGCCCAAAAGTTCTGTTTTTGCAGTTTTGGGGGTTCAGTAATTGTATAACACACCATCTCCAAATCTTCTATGTGTCAAAGGGGCTTTAGGGCCCCCTCAGGATGCAGAGCCCCGTAGCAGCTGCTACCGCTGCACTTCCTATAGCTACGCCCCTGCTTGCAAACTGACCTCATCTTTTCAGTTAGTTATTGAAAGGAATTGAGTATTTAGCCTCTCAATTTTTTTCTGTCACTCTTAGAGCCAAATTTTCTTCAATGAGTTTTTCCATGTATCCAGTTTACTGTTATGGATGGTAATTCCAGCTTCTTCTCACATGTATAGGTATAAAAATTAACCAGAACATCTTCTCCCGTTGACTTTAATGGGGTTAGAGTTCAAGTTCTAGTTCGAATAGAACCTCGAACTTAACACACAAAAGTTCGAAGTTCTAATTGAACTAGAACTTTTTACTGCTCGCTCATTTCTAGTGATAATGTTAGGATTCCATGGAGCAGATACACAGACAAACCGTGAGCCCTGAAGTTAGGCCATCCCAAATTTGTCCCTGCCTTCTTGCCTGCCCGACCGCGGAAATTGGGCGGTGTTCCCTATCCCGAGTATGTGAAAACACAGTATGGACAAGACAGGCAACACAGAAACGGAAGGTCAGACAGAACGAGACAAAAGCCACAGAGAGCAATGAAGTACAAAATTGTTAAGCAAAAGGAGAGTCAGAGGAAAAAACATAAGAATCAGCAACCAAACAAAACAATAAAGAAAAGCACACCAGACTATCACCAGCAAGGAACTAAAGGCAGGAGGAATCTTAACTGGAAGTCAGGGACCCAGTCCAGTGAGTGATTGGACCGGCTCCCTGATATCCAGGGCACAGCCTGAGTGGTGCAGACAGCCGCCAGTCACCCCTCGTCAATTTCACCTGCCGCTCAGCACCAAGCCAGCAATAGCAGATGGATGTGGCAGAAAACATGTCAATCACAATTAACACAGCCAGGTAAAGCTAGAGCTGTGTTCAGACTAGTGCAAGGCATAATACAAAAAGTGCAGAAATAATGATCAACAGCGTATTCTCTGTCGTACCTCACGGACAGAGGATGTCACAGAAACCCTAAGTGGCATGGATGTAACAGTAACCCTAGAAAATAATTTGACCATAGGAATATGTTAAACTAAGGTGTGTCCTATAATTAGAATTACCAGTGTCTTCAAACTTTTAATCAGTCAGTCTGGATATTTAGAGAGTGAATCACTGTGCTGTTTGGTATCATGCTGTATACCGCACTAAACATGAACAAAAGGAAGCTAGGGAGAGAGCTGTCTCATGAGATTAGAAAGAAAATTACAGACAAACATTTTTAACATAAAAGCTAGAAGACCTTCTCCAAGCAGCTTTATGTTCCTGTTACTCCAACTGCACATATTATTAAGAAATGTAAGGTCTGTGGGGCTGTAGCTAATCTTCTTGGACATGGCTGCAAGAGTAAAATTGATGACAAATTGAAGAGACTGATAATACAAATGGTAACCAAAATGCTGAGAACAAGTTTAAAAGAGATTAGATGAGAACTCTAAGGTCAAGGCATATAAAGGGCAGCCCAACCATCCGTTTCTGCTTTTTCATGTGGACTAATGGAAGGAGGGCCCCAAAACC
>JAODAL010065306.1:0-18293 GCA_025379985.1 Phyllomedusa bahiana | reverse complement strand
ATTGACAACCCACCCAAGATCGGGGGGAACCTCAACACAACCCTTAGTTGGCATGGCCCGGGGGGCGGGTCAGCGGCCCTCCCCTGTCCTCCCCCCCTTGCCCCACCGGTTCCCTCAGCCAGAGATCACTATTGGTCTGGGATCAGCCCCACTAATAGCGAGGATGAAATTTTGAGGAGGGCAGTCAGCAGTATTGGGCAGCAAAAGAAAGGGGGCCAAATCCCCTGCTTTTGCGTAGGCGGCAAGTATAGATGTGGAGGGGGCGGGGGGGGCATGTTGTGAGAGGTCACCTTTTGGCTACCAAGCCGGTGATGAGGGACGCAGTGAGATGAAACACAAATAGAGTGTTTAGCCACCGCACTTGGGGCCGGGTGAGGAAAGGGCTTCATCATCGTCGGAGAAGAGGGCGTCGCTTGGCGCAGGCAGCAGCGCAGCCAGCAAGTGGGTCATGTGGCCGTTGAGTCGGGATAGCAGCGTGTAAGGTCGGGACCCAAAGCGGCCCGGGGTAAAAAATCAGCTTCGCAGGTAAAGAAAGTAGGGGCCGGGGGTCAGAGGGCAGCGTGGGCAGTAGTCACTCAGTGCGGAGCTTGGCGGTAAAATCCTACTCGGCTTTTGTGCAGTTCTTTGCAAAGACACCGGAGGAGCCTTTAGGGGTATATGTAAATCTGTGGGCAGAAAGGAAGTTTGGCCCAGGGAGCTAACTTGGCCCCAGGGCCCTGCGTCAACCTGCAGCGTCACCATCAGGTAGCCTGGGGAGAAACGTGGCTCAGATGTGGGTGGTCCATTCTGCCGCGCAGCATAGCAGCAGCAGCAGCGCCAGTGGCACGCATGCTCAATTGTAGCCAGTCAGGCTCTACACTCAGGCAGAAAGGGAGCTGTTTCTCTTTGACATCCATCTCCAGGTCCAGATGCTCCTGCTCTCGCTACTATGGCGCCAGCAAGTCGTTCAGCGAGGCGATTGCAAGAGACAACAGTATGAGTCACCTCCTAAGGTGCAGCAGCTGACCGTGCTCCTGTCCAAGTTGTTTGATATTGCAGTCCCTACTTTCCAAATGGTGGGACTCTTCACCATTAGGCGAACTATGGCTTGTGCGAAGCCGAGGATGGAGAGTTCCAAGCCGTAATTTCTTTTTCCAAAAAGGCAGTACTGCACTTCGATAAATATATTAGTCCCCCCCCAATTTTGGTGGTGAACAACACACATGTTGTGGGGGGGGGGGGGAACAGTAGGTGGGTTCAGTCCTTGAGCTATCGGTTTGTTCCAAGGTGCTCACGGCATCGCGGACGTCTGGAGCTGTAACTTCAGTACAGGGCCAGTACGATGTCTTTTACGGCCCACTGGGTGAATGTGCTTCCTGCCCGGCACACCAACAATTGGACAGGAGACGCCGCTTTCTCCTCCCACCGTTTTCAAAAACTTGCTGCACCTGCGCCAATGTCCGCCTCCTCCTCCTCACCATCACCACCATCTCAGCCTCCAAAGGTACTGCTCCATCATACCACATGTGTAGGCACAGGGTTGTCACGCAGTATCTACACCTGGCTTGTTTACCTCGGGCGAACGGAAGTCACACAGGGGAGGAAACTGCTATGCGTCATGCAGGCAAGAAATCAGTTGTGTGGCTTTCTTCGCGCCAACTGCAAATCGGAAAGCATGGAGGACGGACAATGGGAGGAACATGGTGTTGCGCCAGCACCGAGGAGGGATGGTCCACTGCGCCCTGAATGCGCACGTGTTCAATCTGGTTGTGAAAAGGTTCATGAAGTCTTCCACGATCTTCAGAACATTCTGAAAATGGCCAGGAAAATGTGCATGCACTTTATCCATTCGTACAAAGCCAGGACACACCCTTCTCGAGTTGCCGGCAGAACGGGCCTCCCCCAAACCACTCTTGATATGCGATGTTTCAACTCCAATGGATTTCCAGCCTGCACATGTTGGACCGACTGTATGAAACAGAGAAGGCATCAAAGATTTTTTGACTGATCCAGGCAGACAGAAGACTCCATGTGTAAATTTGACGTCAGCCAGTGGCTGGGCTCATGTGTGACTACCTGCAGTTTGTTGAGGCCATTCGAGGAGGCGCGTATTTGTCAGTCGCCAAAGACTTACGGGATGATAACGTCATTCCACTGCTTCATGTCACGTGGAAACAGATGCTGAAGATATCTGTCTGGGCAGTGGGACTGGAGACGTGGTCGACTAACATTCGTGGCAAATGAGTCCGGGGTGGGGGACTGATATGGAGGAGGAGGATGGAGGACTTTGGAGCAGAAGCATTGTCTGGTGAAAATAAGTGGATTTTCTACCCAGGTGACAAGAGGAGGGAGGAGCGAGGAGCTGTGGAGGAGGTGGATGGAGATGAGGAAGACGAGGCGATGACCCCCAAGCGACTGTGGGCTGTATACTAGTGAAATGGAGGCAGGGAAGCCCCTCGGAGTCACTTGTGCATGGCCGCAGCATGCTATTTGCCTGGCTAGTGACAGCCAAATAGTCAGCATCCGCAGAGGGATGACTTCTGGCTCTCCACCTATTGGGACCCTCGCTACCCGGTCCAAAATTGGGAGCCTTTTTCCAGATATTGTGAGGGAAGGACAAAATCACATACTATAGGGGAAATCCTCCGTAATCAGTTGGCGCGCTATGTGCGGCATCGTCCTCCTCTGACAGGATATGGACCGGGGGGTTCCTCCAGCGCTACAGTACTTTCGCCGTTGGCTGCTGTGGGAAGGTGGGGGGGGTGGGGGGGGTAGGAGCAGTACCAGCTCCTCAGTAGTAACCTAAGTCTGGATCTCTGATGAGCAGCTTCCTTTCAACCGCATATGAGGAGGGCAGTCGCCAGCAGAAGGCAGCAGCAGACCTGGAGCATTACCCTGAACCAACAGGTTTTGGCCTACTTGGACCCAGCTCATTCTGCCACCTTCAGTTAGAAGATCCGCCTGGCTACTGGGCAGCTAAAACGGTATGTTGTGGCCGCAACTTGCGAGTTTGCAGGTGGAGGAAGGCTTTCATGCTCGCAGTAGTGTGGCAATAAGAGCGGATGTGTTAAGTAGTGGGCGGGGGCCATCGTTAACCCCAAGGAGAACCTGCTTGTCCTAGGATTTCCAACAACCAATTGCCTTAGGGTCAGTCTGGGTACATCTTACCTGCCTCAGCCACTATTATGATGCGACCACCCGCCTGATGCCACACTCTGCTGACCAGTTTCTTCACTATGCTACACCATCTTTACTGGGATGGTTTTCTGCACCCACCTCAACACTCTGTCATTGTGCCCACATATATGACCTCATGCTGCTGTGCATGTTGCTGTTGGCCGGTTGACATCCACACTGTGTCATTGTGCCACTCTTGACCTCATGCATGCTGCTGTGGCTGCTGCCATGATCCTCCCACTGTATCATTGTGCCACTTGCCTGACCTCATGCTGCTGGCAAGACGTGACATCCGCTCTCTGTCATTGTGCCACTCTGTGGCTTCCTCCTGTTTTGCGTAACCCCATAATGGTCATTGTGACCTTGCTGATCTCATGCTGCTGCTCTGTCGTGACCTCACACTGTGTGATTGTGCCAACTCTGTGAGCCTAATACTGTTTTGCCACCTCCAGAATGTCATTATGCCTCTGCCTGATCTCATACTGCTTGACGCCGTGACCTCACACTGTGTGATTGGTGCCGCTCATGTGCTATTACTTTTTTGCCGCCTCCAGAATGTCATTGTGCCACTGCCTGATCTCATGCTGCTGCACGCCGTGCACCTCCGGCTATCAGTCATTGTGACACTCTGTGGATTCCTCCTTTTTTGCCACCTCCAGAATGTCATTGTGCCATCATGCCTGACCTCATGCTGATGTTGCTGCCGCCATCACCTCCACACTCTTGTCACTAATGTTGCCACCTGAGCTCTCAGCTTGTTTTTTTCCAGCTTTCGCTGGCATGACTTTATCTGGCTACATTCCCACTTGAGTTTTTTGGTCTGGTTTTGCCCTCTTAAGTGCCCTGGGAATTTTATAGTGATGCGATTTAAGTGCGGCGGCAAGTCTTTCTGCGCTATCACATACTAAACACAACATTGTATGAAGACCAAACCAAGTCACTCTTGATATTTAAGCATGGGGGACACTAAACGTTTTCAGCACCATACGGTCTCTATGCAGCCTGGAAAATAGCTGCTTTTTAACGTGAGTGATTGTGCCGATAGTAATTCGGACCAAATTTATTTTTGTCGGAAAATTCCGTGCGAAGTGACCGAATCGAATTTTTGAGAAATTCGACCATATCTAGTGGTGACCCATATAACAGCATTTATCAAGATTCTAATTAGATCTTTCTCAATAGAATCTCCATTCTTTATCTATCATTCATTTTCTTATGGGTATATCTTAACGGTACCATCGCACGCGTCTAAGATATGAAAGTCTGCATTTATATTTGTCATTTGGAATGATTAAGGTTTTGCAGAAGATAAAAATTTTAATTTCACGTTGGAGTGCAACTTACTTTCTTCCTAAAAAAGTTCAGAAGGGCTGATAAACTATTAAAATGGGCACGTCGGAATGCCATGGTGAACTCGAAACATTTCATGAAACGAGACGTACAGTTCAGTTCGGTTCAAATTCGAGAAAATCGAGATATTCTACTCGAACTTAAATTTTCTTTCAAATGGTTTGATCAACAGTAGTTGATGCAATCAATATGTGATTAGATTGTAAGATAGCTCTAGCGGGGATGAGGTCACCCAGTTTTATAGGAAAAATTGAGAAGAGATTTAGGAAAGGGGTCAGATTTTGTCTCCCTGACAGTAGAAATAAGCCATAAGAAGGACAACGGTCATCAATGCAGGGTTTATAATTGTGAGGAATATTTTACAAAATCTCAATGTGTGATGCGGGAATCTTACATTTTACTTTTGCACCAAGCACAGGCTTGATGGCTAGCAGTGAGAGGAGGTGAATGGTGGGGAAAGTACCAGTATCATATTAAAACAAGGTCCTCCAATAGGTTTCATTATCACACAACTTTATTAATATAATGAACAAACAATGAAAACAAGTTTTGCTCACACAACTGAACTTATGCGTGTCCTTGTTCGTGATCTCATTTCTCGGCATTCAGGACAGTCGGGCTCCAGTGGATAGTCATAGAAACAAGGTATAAAGTATAACTCTGGAAATTCTAAGGTCTTAAAAATATATTCTTTATTGTGAATTTCGAAATTGTAGGAAACACAAAACAGGATGGCAAGCCTACAATACAAAAAAGATGCAGGATCCCTATGCTAGCTCAAAAAAGGATGCGCTTTATGGATACCAAGACAGTTGGGGGTCCTGATACTAGCTACATAACAGGGTTGGCAAGCCCTTATGATAGCCAATACAGATGAAGGGTACTTTACTAGCTAAAAAACACTGTGGCTGCCTTGTGATAGAAAGACAGATGGAGGGTCCAGCTACTAGCTACAAATCAGGATGGCAGCCTTTTGATTAAAGACTGAGGTGTGGGTCCGCTACTAGCTACAAAAAACAGGGTGGCAGCCTTATAATACCAAAACAGATGGAGGGGTACCTCTCTACTAGCTACAAAACAGGATGGGTTGCCTTTATGATACCAAGACAGATGGTTTTCCTGCTACTGGCATCAAAACTAGGTGGCAGCTTTGCATTACCAAGGACAGATGGTGGGTCCCGTACTAGCTAACAAAACAGAGGTGGCAGCCTTACGATACCAAGAGAGATGGAGGGTCCTGCTCTAGATTACAAATTAAAGGAGCTGCTTTTACGACACAAGAGAGATGTAGTGTCCAACTTCTAGCTACAAAAACAGCGGTGGGAGCTAATGATATCAAAACAGGATGGAGGGTCCTCTACTAGCTACAAAAACTGGGTGGCAGCCTTATGATAGGAAGACAGATGCGAGGATCCAGCTACTAGCTACAAAAAGTGGTGGTGGCTGCCTTATGCTACTAAGGACAGATGGTGGTCCCTCTACTAGTTACAAAACAGAGGTGGTTGTAGCCTTATGATACCAAGACAGATGGGGGTTCCGCTATAGCTACAAAAACAGGATGCAGCCTTATGATCCATGACAGATGCGTTTTCTGATACTATCATCAAAACAGGGTGGCAGTCTTGTGGTTACAAGACAGATGGAGGGTCCATCACTACTAGCTTAACAAAACAGGATGGCAGCCTTATGATACCAAGACAGATGCGTTTTCCGCTACAAGCATCAAAAAGGGTGGCAGTATTGTAATACCAAGACAGATGGAGGGCCTTATACTCGCTTCAAAACATGGGGTGGCAGCTTTAGCAATAACAAGACAGATGGGGGTCCGCTAAGATGCTACAAAACAGTTGGTGGCAAGCCTTTTGATAACATGGCAGATGCGTTTTATGCTTACTGGCATCCAAACTGGGTGGCAGCTTTGCATACAAGAAAGATGAGGTTCACTGCTACTAGCTACAAAACAGGGTGGCAGCCTTTTGATACCAAAAACAGATGGAGGGTCCTTCTACTAGTACAAAACAGGGTGCCAGCCTTTACTATACAAGAGGAGATGGAGACGGTCCCTCTACTAGTTTAAAAACAGGTGGTAGCTTATGATACTCAAGACAGATGGAGGTTCCGCCTACTTTAGCAACAAAACAGGATGGCAGGCCTTTTGATACCAAGACAGATGAGTTTTCCTGCTATATACCAAATAACTGGGTGGCAGTTTATAGTTTCATAGTGTCATAGTTTGGTAAGGCCGAAAAAAGACGAGACATCCATCCAGTTCAGCATGTTTGTGCTAAGGTGTTGATCCGAGGAAGCAAACAACCCCAATGAGGTAGAAGCCAATTGATCCTCATTTTAGGTGAAAAAATTCATTCTGTATCCTCATCTGGCAATCGGAAAAATCCCTAGATCCATTTGACCCCTCTCAGGAATCCTAGCACTATAACTTGTTATATTAATTATGCTCCAGAAAGTATCAAACCCTTTTTGAACTCTGTATAGTGAATTCAACCATGACAAGGTTGTTGGCAGAGAGAGTTCCACAGTCTCCACTGCTTCTTACAGTAAAGAATCCTTTCTATATGTTTATGTAGAAATTTCGTTCCTCAAGACGTAGATGATGCACCCTTGTTCTAGTTACAGTTTTCCTGGGTTAAATAAATCTTGAGGAGAGTCTCTATATTGACCTTTGATGTATTGTAAACATTATGTATTATGTCCCCCAAAAGCCGTCTTTTCTATAACTAAATAACCCTTTAAATCTTGCTAATTCCTTTCTGGGTACTTGTAGTCCACCCCAGTCCTTTTATTATTTTTTTTGACCGCCTTTGTACCTGTATTCAAGTCTACAATGTCTTTTCCTGTGCATGGTGCCAAAAACTGTTACAAAAATTTCCATGTGTGGTTAACCAGTGGACTTGTATAGTGGGACGAATAATGTTATCAATATTGTGCCTCTATGCCCTTTTATGCCCCCATGATCTATTTGCCTTGGCAGCTGCTGTCTGACATGGCTGCTACAATTAAGTTTACTGTCCACCAGTATTCCTAAGTCCTTCTCCATGTCACTTTTACCAGCCTTTTTCCATTTTTAATAATGTAGTCATGTTAATAGATTTTTTCCTCCCCTACATGCATAACCTTGCATTTATCTGTGTTAAACATCATCTGCCATATCCCTGCCCAGGCCTCAACTTATCCAGATTCTTTGTATTAACACATTATCCTCTATTGGTTGATTACTTTACAGAGCTGTGTATCGTCGTGCAAAGATCATTATTATACTTGTGCAATCCATGTGTAAGATCGTTAAATGAAAATGTTGAAGAGGATAGGGCCAATACTGACCCCATGGGTACCCACTAGTAACAGCAATCAAGTCAGAGTATGTACGTTAATTACTACCCATTTGTTTTCTATCAGTGAGCCAGTTGCTTACCACTTGCACACGTTTTACCCCAGTCCAAGCCATTCTCATTTTACTTACCAACCTTTTATGTTTATGGGGGCACGTATCAAATGCTTTAAGACAATCTAGATAATGACCTTCCAGTGCCTCACCCCGAATCCAGTCCCTAGCATCCTGATTCCTCATAGAAGCTGATGAGATTAGTCTGACAGTGACCGACCTTCATACACCCCCCACTGCTGCCTCGGCCGTCCCTGTATCAATTTAATTTTCAGTGGATACTCCAGGATTAGCATCTCTTGAGAAAAAACCTTCAACATTTTACCTACAACAGACGGTCAAAACTTACGGTCCTATAGTTTCCTGGATCACTTTTTTGACCCCTTTTTGATTATTGGCACCACATTTGCTATTGCGCCAATCCTTTGGGACATTACCTGTTATTAGGACAGTCCATAAATATTAAGAATAGGGGGCCTATACTATGTCATCATTAATCCCTAGGCAGTGGGTGTATGCCATCTGGGACCTGGGATTTGTCTATTTTTAATCTTCTAACACGGGCTGCACTTCTTCTTGGGTGTAAGACAAGAAACTTTTAAGTTGGAGTTTACATCATCCATCTGGTCAACAGGAAGCTATCCTCCTCGGTAAATTACAGAGGAGAAAAAATGGTTTAATACGTTTGCTTTTTTTCTCATCGCCCTCTACAGTTCTTCCATCAGTATTTTTCAAAGGGCCAACATTTTTGTTTTTTATCTTTTTACTATTATATAGTTAAAAAATATTTTGGGGTTAGGTTTTACTTTCTATGGCGAACGTCTTCCGTCTCAGCTTTGTCCCTTTATCTTTATTTTTACACACTTTATTTTTTTCCCTATACTTCTTAGGTTGCCTCTTTCACTACCTCCTGTTTTAGTAGGTACAAACACTTTCTTTTTTGTATTTTATTGCCTCTTTTACATCCTGTTGATCCACATTGGATTTTTTCCTGTTTCTAATTATTTATTACATAAGGTATGTACCTCTCACAGTGGTAGCCTAGGAGAGTTTTTAAAATATCCCATTTATTTTAGTTCTGCCAATTTAAAAACATTGTCCCAGTCAAACGTTTAGGGCCTCCCTAAGCAGAATAAAATTAGCCTTCCTAAAATTAGTGTTTTTATGGCTCTTGGACAAAAAAAATCTATGAAGGATAAACGGAAATTTATTATTTTATGGTATCTATTTCCCAGGTTGCCCTCAACCATGAACCTTTGTTACTCTGTGAGGTATATAGTCAATATTAAATCTAGGAAGGGCCTATCTCAAGATCGTTCATTGCACTTTTGGAAAGGTATTTATCATTAGTTTATTGACAAAAAACCTGTTTCTTTGTGAGAGCTACAGGATTTCAGATTCCCAATTCTGTAGTCTGGATAGTTAAAGGTCGACCAAATAATAACCTGATTCTGATAGCCGCCTCATTATTTGCTGAGGAGTACATCTTCCATGGGGTTCTGTTATACTTGGGGGCCTATAGCAGAACCCCTATTAGTATTATAATGTTATGTTACCCCCATGTATATTTACCCTTAATGATTCCACTTGTTCATTACCATGTACCTATATCTTTACCGCAGTGTTGGCCTTCAGGACAGGATTTACATAGAGACAGACACCTCCCCTTTCCGGTCTTTCGATCCTTTCTAATTAGATGTAATCATGTTAAGTTAACTGCCCAGCGTTAGCTCTCGTCCAGCCATGTCTCTGTTATCCCCACTATGTCATATTTGTGATACCAAGACAGATGGAAGGTCCTTTTACTTGCTTCAAAACAGTGTGGCAGCTTTGCAAATAACAAGACAGATGGAGGTCCCGTTAGAAGCTACAAAACAGTGGTGGCAGCCTTATGATACCAAGAAGATGGAGCCCCAGTCCGCTACTAGTACTGAACAGGGTGGCAGTCATTAAGATAGCAATAACAGATGGAAGGTCCCTCTACTAGATAGTAAACAGGGGTCGCAGGCCTTATGATACCAAGGACAGTTGGACGGGTCCGCAATAGCTTACCACAAAACAGCGGTGGCAGCCTTATAATACAAAAAAGATGGAGGGTTCCTGCTATAGTACAAAATAAGGTGGCATGCTTTACGGACACCAAGAGGATGTAGGGTCCTACTTCTAGATAAAATAACCAGGGAGGGGCAGCCTTATGATATCAAAACAGATGGAGGGTCCCGTCTACTAGCTACAAACCAGGATGGCAGCCTTATCTACCCAGGACAGATGGAGGGTTCCGCTACTAGCTACAAAACAGGATGGCAGCCTCATGATTACCAGACAAGATGTGGTTTTCCTTGCTAATGGCAATCAAAACTGGTTGTCAGCTTTGCAATACCATAGACAGATGGAGGGTCCCGCTACTAGCTACAACAACAGGGTGGCAGCCTTATGATACCAAGAGAGATGGTGCGTCCTGCTACTAGTACAAAATAGGTGGCAGCTTGACGTCACCAAGAGAGATTGTTGGGTCCAACTGCTAGCTACAAAAAAGGTGTTGGGAGCCTTATGATATCAAAAAGATGGAGGGTCCCATCTAATAGCTACAAAAACAGGTGGCAGCTTATGATAGGAAAGACAGATGGAGGATCCGCTATAGCTACAAAACAGGGTGGGAGCCTTATGTTACCAAGTCAGATAGTAGGGTCCTGCTACTAGCTACAAAACAGGGTGGGCAGCCTTATGATACCAAGACAGATGGAGGTCACAATCTTACTAGTTACAAAACAGGGTGGTAGCCTTATGATACCAAGGGACAGATGGTGGGTTCCGCTATAGCTACAAAAAACAGGAATGGCAGCCTTATGATACCCATGACAGATGCGTTTTTCTTCGCTACTATCATCAAAACCCATAGCGGTGCAGTCTTGTGTTACCAAGGAAGAGGAGGGTCCTTACTTCTAGCTACAAAACAGGATGGCAGCCTTATGATACCCAAGGACAAGATGCGGTTTTTCCTGCGTACAAGCATCAAAAACAGGGTGGCAGTCTTGTGATACCAAGACAGATCGGAGGGTCCTATACTAGTACAAAAACAGGATGGCAGCCTTATGATCCAAGAAAGATGCCGTTTTCCTGCTACAAGTCATAACTAGGGTGGCAGTCTCTGTGATTACCAAGACAGATGGAAGGTCTACTACTAGCTTCAAAACAGAGGTGGCAGCTTTGCAATATATGTCAGATGGAGGGTACCGCTAGAAGCTACAAAACAGGGTGGTGGGCAGCCTTATGATCCAAGGACAGATGGAGGTTCCCGCTGCTAGCTTACAAAAACATGGTTGGCAGTCTTATATACAAAAGACAGATGGAGGGCCCGAATAGTAGCTACTTAAACAGGGGCCAAGGTGGCAGGCTTTATGATAGCAATACTAGATGGATGTCCCTCTACTTAGCTACGAACGCAGTGTGGGAAGCCTTATGATACCAGACAGGATGGAGGGTCCCACTACAAGCTACAAGAGGTGTAAGTGAGCAAGGATGGCGTAGGAATTTGAATTATGAGTTTATGAAGTTCGAGACAAGGCACTCCATTCCAGTGCTCCAGAAAAACACTTAAGACAGAGCACATCGTCAGTAGCAGCAGGCGTCAAGGCCTGTCAGCGCTTTCTCAGTTCACTGTGAGTCTCATTACTGAACAGAGTTTCCGAGTCTGTTCTTCTGTGGTTGTAGCGACCCTGCATCCAGCGGTATTACCTCCTCTTCCTCTCATAGTCATGTCCAAAAATGTATCATCATCAGTCCACACATGCAAGCAAAAACGGACACAATGTCACAACCAATACACTGCCACTTCCAATAATCCAATATTATGAAGATAATTTTCATGACACAATGCGGTTGGGATCAGAAGTATTTTCAAAAAGATCAAGAGGGCCAAAGATTGGGATGATTTTGTCTGCATCTGACGCCAATCGCTGTTGCCCTGCAGAGAAGGGAAGAAGGAAGCTGGTCACATCGGACAGAATATACCGAGGCGCGGTCAGCAATTGCTCCGCATTCCTGTGCTTCTAGCCTGCAAGTTGAGGATGTTGATCGTGATGCAGGGGCAGTCAACTGCCAGTCCGTCAGCACAGCCTTCTGTGTACAGATGTGGGAAGCTAATAAGAAACACTTTTCACCCGAACCATCCCCAAAGCCAAAAAGCCTGAATGTTGGCATTTGCCAAGCTGTTGGCCTTGGAAATGTTGCCATTCCGCCTGGGGTGGAACAGATCTGGTTCTGCCCATCATGGTCCAAGTTCATGCCCCAATATCAGATGCCTAGCAGGCATTTCTTTGCCAGAAAAAAAGCTGTCCAATGCCCTCACATTGCAGAAAAGATCTCTAGCAACGTGGTGCATTGTGTCCACACAAAGTCCAACTCAATTACAGACCACATGGACTTAGTAAGCACAGCCAAGGGTGGGTACATCTCACTGATCGCTCACTGGGTGAGTTGGGCTGTATGACAGTGCGTCTGCGTAACATTCTCAGACGGACTCTCTTCAACACTGCAGGAATGCACACGACATGTGCCAAGAGAAACCAGGCCATTCTACAAAAGTAATTTTTCTTAGAGGACCATCAAACCACACAGTTCAGAGCTGTGGACCACTCTGCGCACTCAGACGACCAGTGGCCAGTGGACTAAGAACTGGTTGACAGGCAAACAGAGCAATCTCCTTGCTACCCTTTAAGATCGCGGTTACGACTTACATAAAATTCCTTTGCCTGGCCATATGTCATTGAAACCTGGTTGTGCAGACAATTTCTCAAGCGCTACAGGGTCTTGACTGTCTGCTGAGGAAGGCTCTACGGTCTTAGCTTCACCACTTAAGGTGTTCGCATCCTGCTTCAGCACGATATGGGGCAGATTGCAGCGTGATCTGGGCTTCCCCGTCCACACCATCTGATTATGTGATGTCGGCAATTACGATGCGAATTCAACCCTCCCACATGCACAGAGATTGTGGGAGCAGCATAATGCCATTACGTAGTTCGAAAATGTTGCGCCAAGGTACTGATAGCAGTGGTGCGGACTAGGGGGTGTTGAACCATAGAGAGCAGAGGGCAGGTGAAGAGATCTTGCACCATCCTTGGCAGTTTTTGAAATGCCACCAAAATGGTCAGGTAGGGACAATGTTCCTTGTGGAGCTGACCGTTCTGGTTATGATTTTTACTGGACAAGCGTTAGGAACATCTGCGGCCAGAGTAGGTCCCATGAGTGATGGAGGAGGAGGAGGCGGACACAGAGCTTTACTAGTTGGGAGGATTGTAGGAAGGCCCGATGTTTCACTATTGTTTCGTCTTCTTTCGGCGGTGGTTCTAGTTCGTGGGCGGGTGTGCAGGACAGCAGTTCTGCTCACAGAGTAGGGCACATTGAGGCTAGCCAGGGCTCTGGTGATGGTCAGGTTTGAGGAAGTGGAGGAGGAGTGGAGGTATGGGGTGGACAACATTGGTACTGATTACCCATCCAGTGGTAAAAGGTTGGCAAGATTACAGAGGAGGAAGAGAAGGAAGATCCCATTAGTGTTCCCCTCGACTCCAAGGCTTGGGGAGTAGATCCAGCAGCATCTCACACATGACGAGTGTTGGCTGCTACATTACCTCTGCAACATGATCCACGTATCAAGGCAATAAAAATGAACAGCGATTACAAGGTGGACACCCTCCTTGATCCACGTTAAAAGACAAAAGTGAGAGATTTCCTTTGAGACAGCGCTCATTGATCATCTCAAGACATATTTTGTGTCACATTGTGACAACGTTAGCAAGGCGGCAGCAGAAGAATGGCAAATAGCCACAGCAGGCAGTGTGGCAGAACCCTACTGGGTGACATTTGGCAATCAATGTTTACCACCTCACCAATGCCTGCAAGGCAGGGTCACATTCAGACACACAGAGAACACCTTAAGACTATAGGTACATGACTTACCTTTGCAGCTCATCATCGATGTTTTTGGACTTTTTGTTCGGACCCATTCGCCGTCTGGGTGTTCAAAACTGAATGAATGGCTTGAGCTTGCTTCAACAAGCTATAAAAGTTTTATACTGCTCCAGGCATCCAGCGTATCTCTGAAACGAATTCAGCACAGCTGAGGGTGATAACTGACAATGTAATGAAAGTAGCCTCAAAAGGGTATCTGTCCTTGTGAGGAGTTCCAAATTATCTTGAAAATAACAAAGGGGATTGCACCGAGAAAACACCATCACAAACATGCCTTGCTGCTATGAAAGTGCTTTCTGATTTTTATTCACAAAATGGTGGTTTTTTTTATACCTTTTGCAAATTAGGTGATAAGTAGCATCACATGTACCTGGCTGTGAGGGTATATTGGCACAGTACTCTATCTATGGAACACTCTCAAAGCTTCACGGAATGTCTGAACCAACAGGGTGTAACCTTATGAATAGCGCGCCATCTTGGTGATTACACGACGACTATACAAACTTTAAAGGCGGCCATTTTGTTTAACACATTAATAACAACAAATGGTATACATACAGCTTTTACATGCTGTACTATTATAGTATGTGCCTATCATGTATATAATACTATATATGTATATGTGAAGTAGTATACTAACTAATACATGAAATAGAGACACAAAGGTTCTACACAATATATCAAACTTTTGTTCCCATCCACAAAAACACATGTATCCATCTTTCCCTGACAATGTGTATCTTTCTGATATTTATAAAAATGTCTGGACCTCTGACCATTTTGTTGCCTCGGTTGCCAATGTCACTGACTAGTAAGTTGTAGCATGTCTTCTTGACAATGTGAAATACAAATTTAAACTACACTACATCTCATGTCTTTAGTTCCTGTGCCTGCTGCTTCTACAAATTGTATTCTACTACAGCCAACAACTAGATTTACAAGTCTTATCGCTGAATTTATTTTGAAATATACACCTGGTATCCTGTTATCCTGAACCTCGATGTTTCCCATTGGCCATGTTCTTGCTGCCACTAATGGTACTGCCACCTAATCTTGTCAAATCAAAACCATGCTGTTCCCCGTTGCCATGTTCTCGCTGCCACCAATGATACTGCCGCCTAACCTTGTTGAACCAGAACCTCCATGTTCCCCATTGGCATGTTCTCGCTGCCACCAATTGTAGTGCCGTCTAATCTAGTCGAACCGGAACCTCCATGTTTTCTCATTGGCATGGTCTCGCTGCAATTCAATGTTAACTGCCGTCTATCTATACGAACCGGATCCTCCATGTTTCTCATTGGCATGTTCTCGCTGCCATCAATGGTACTGCCGTCTAATCTAGTCGAACCGGAACCTCCATGTTCCCCATTGGCATGTTCTGGCTGCCACCAATGGTACTTCCATCTAATCTAGTCCAGCTTGCAGAGGCATAAGTTCAAGTTCTTGGGCCCTTGTGCAAAAAGTCAAATGGGCCGCCCTACCTCCCCATTACCAGAGCTGCCATCAGTCCTCTATTAACCTTTCCAGGGCTCCATACAAGCAAATTAATGGGGGGCCCACTAACCATCACTGTTTCTATTTTTAACATATTAGGGCGGCCCTTTTGGATTCCGGGTCCCTGACAGGAATAGTGGCCGTACTGCCCTATTGGCAGGCCTGCCAGTTACCATGTGCCATTTCCAATACCAGTGCCTTCTTATGTGTCAAAGGGGCTTTTGGGCCCCCTCAAGATGCACGGCCCCATAGCAGCTGCTACCGCTGAACCTCCATCTTCCTGTTGTGATGTTCTTGCTGCCACCACATATATCACATGTACAAAGCTTGCAAACAGGTGTAAGTTGAAGTTCTTGGTCCCTGACTGCAAAAAGTGAATGGGGTCTGCAAGTTACCATGTGCCACCTTCCATACCGGGTGTCTTATTATGAGTCAAGGGGCTTTTGGGCCCCCCACGGGAAGGATGCAGGGGCCTCATAGCAGCTTCTACCACTTTACCTCCTAACTATGCCCTGCATGCAAGCTGTCCTCTCTTTCAGTTAACCATTGAAATAAAGAAGTATTTTAGCCTCTCAATTTTTTTTTGTCCACTCTTAGAGCAACATTGTCTTCACTAGTTTGTTCCCGTATCCAGTTATACTGTTATGGATGCTAAGTACTGCATTCTCTCACCTGTATAAGTATAAAAACTAACCCAAACATCTTCTCCCATTGACTTTAATGAGGTTCGAGTTCGAATCGAACCTTGAACCGAACACTACTACGGTTCGAAGTCCAACTCGAACATTTTACTGTTCGCTCACCTCTAATCGTTATGTTTGGAAGAATAAGGGAGAAGCTTGGAAGCCGAAGAACACCATCCCAACTGTGAAACATGGAGTGGCAACATCATGTTGTGGGGTTGTTTTGCTGCAGAAGGGACTGGTGCACTTCACACAATAGATGGCATCATGAGGGAAAGGAATTATGTAAGCAAATACTGAAGCAACATCTCAAGACATCAGCAGGGAAAGTTACAGCTTGTGTGGATAATGGATTACTCCCAATGGACATGACCCGAAAAACTACTCGCCAAAACTGGTTCATAAGTGGTTAAGGTGAACCAAGTCAAAGCCCTGATCTCTATCGTATTGAAATGTATGGGCAAAGCAGAAAAGACCAGTATGAGCAAGGCGACTTCCAAACAAGGCTCAGTTACCCCAGTTCTGTTGGAAGGAATGGGCCCAAATTCCTACCAATTATTGTGAAAGCTTGTGGAAGGATCCAGAACATTTGACCCAAGTCCTACAGTTTAAGGGCAAAGCTACCAAATACTAAGGAAATGGATGGAAACTTCTGACTTTGCAGAAAGTAATAAAAACGCCTTAAACAATTCTCCCTCTCATTATTCTACATTTGGCAAATAGAAATAATTTTGGTTCCTAATTGACCTAAAACGAGGAAGGTTTATTCTGATTTCATGTCAAAGAGAGAGAAAAACCTGCAGATGGGGCTTTCTATACAGTGGATGGAAACTTCTGGTTTCAGCTGTACATGTGACCCATTATGTCCTCATAGAATCTGGAAGGTCATAACCAATGTCCTCATGATTTCTTCTACACAGATCAGCTATGGAGCAACAGACACGTTGCTGAGTGACAGAGATCTCTTCCCGTCTTTTTTCCGCACTGTCCACAATGACTACACAACTTATTCCATCATATCCCATTTTCTGCACTACTTTGGATGGACCTGGGTGGGGATCATAACCTCCAATGATGAGACTGGAGATAGAGAAACAAGCTTGCTGACAAATCTCCTCAGTGGTCACGGCATCTGTGTGGCCTATGTCATAAAATGTGAATTGAAGATTCATAGGATAAACGATCATCTTGCTCATATGACGAGAAGCAGTTTGGTGATAAAGGAGTCATCGGCCCGGATTATTATTATATGTGGAACTTTTACTACCTCGATGCAGGATTTTCTAGATTCCATTAGAGATGTGTTACATGACCGGACTCTAATCCTTAATCCCACCTTCTCCCCTCAGATTGTAAATGTAAGGGATTACCATAAGATATTCAATCTTAGTTTTCTATTTGACCTGAACCCAGGAAATATTCCAGACATGGAAAATTACTTCAATAGTGTCCATCCCTCTAAGTATCCTAAAGACATGATCCTTGAGGACCTCTGGATTATATTGTTTCATTGCTCATCAGGAAAGATGGAGAAGGATCAATGGATTTCTCATGTTTTAAAAATCTCTCTTCATAAATGTAAAGGAACAGAGCGATTGGATGATTTTTACCTATTTTTATCTCATGCGAACACTTTCCACATGTATCTCGCTGTCCAGTCCATGGTTGAGGCCTTACACTATATGGACATTTCTCATGGGCATCAATCTACAGACCATCAGATACAACATCATACACACAAGGTGAGTACATGGAGACGATGTTATATGAGATTTCACTACACAATATGCACAATATAGATACACACAGTTTTCATTATGATGGTGACATTGAGGCTTCAGAACCAATTACCAGTTTTTCATGTTTTTATGGTTTTATCAGACAATGGAACCAATTAATATTGTATTCTGAGGGACCTCGGAGCTGTAATCACTTGAAGGTCTATACTTACATCACCTATCCTCTGCTGCCCTTTAGTGCCTGTGCAGGCTAGAGCTTGCTTATTTGATACCCCTTTTATGGCAGCATTCAAGAACTTATTTAAAGAGACATTCCTAGATGGACCTTGCTTGTGTTTTAGGTGTTAGTTCTCTTGAAAACCACTACATTCTTTGCTCCTACTGTGATTTCTAGTTTTGATCCCATCTATCCTCTTAAACACTCTCCTTGCCTGCCACCTGCCCTTTCCGATGCTCGGACATGGTCTCTGTTGAAGTCTACCTGCCCTGACCCTTCACTTGATC
>JAODAL010065305.1:0-18294 GCA_025379985.1 Phyllomedusa bahiana | reverse complement strand
TTTTTCCAGCAAAAGAATGCTCGGCACTCTCTTCAAGCATCATCTTTCTTCCTTTCGTTAACAGTCCTTACAAGATTTACCATTAGTATAAAGCTGTACAAGCCACAGCAGGGCCATCAGCAGCCATCAGGGGATCAGAGCAAATATATTTGCTGGAGGTATATGCACTCTGTATCGGACACAAAAGTGTGGTCTACCTTTTCTGATGCTTTGATAAATACCTGCAACGTAATGAATTCTGTAGTGTGAACCCAGCCTATCTCTTTTAAGAAGCTGTACACTTGCACAGCTATTTTTTTCTGAAGAATTTCACATTATTTTCTTTATACAGTAACTATGCATGTATCTCTCTGGTTATAGATAACAAACTCCATATGTCATCTATTTCATGCTAAGTTATGCTAAGGGACAAAAAGAAAAGATGGTATGATCTGACTACAAAGGACTAGTTTGAGGTCTATTGCCATGGAAAAACATAGGACTACATAGGAGCTGTAGAAGCAAAATGATAGAACATTTGTAATCCCAAGTATTTGTAATTTTCCTCCTTTCCTTAAAGGGGTTGTCTCCCTACATTGATTCATCTTACCTCAGTCCTGTTTTCTTGGTTTTACTTTGAATTCAGTGACATGTTTACTGGCTTCCACTAGGCTGCTGTAGAAGCCAGGTCCGTAGCTATAGCAACCAGTGCTGGCAGTCTATCATGAGAGATTGAACAGGTCTGCAGCTATAGCGACCTGAGGAGCTGGTGAAGCCCATACAAGAGAGGATATGTAGGAATGGGTAGGACACTGTTAATGACTGTGCAAAGTGACTTGTATTTACAAGATCTTTAACATAAAAAGCAATCCTTGTAGTGAGACAATCCCTTTAATTCTCAATGAATATGTACATAACCTTTAGTCACTGTATAATTAAAATGATGTAACTTCCTAATATTACCCTTCGGTGCCTCATGATTATTACATCTGTGCTTAAAAGGCTTTTTCACTACAATGATTAGCTTTCAACATGTAGAAAAAGGCATATGAAGACTATTAGCAAATACATTGCTTTTTATTTTGCTTTGTTGTGGAGATAAAAGAGATTTTATCTCTTCTGAGTGCACAACCACATCTCTTTCCTCTCACTTATCTGATTTAACCCGACCATGGTGAGTTACTCCCTGCTGTTTGTAATCCTCTAGGAATGGAGCTTTGTTTGTTTAAGATAAAGGCAAGTTTTCACTCCTTAGAGCTCTGTAGTCTGGTTTACTACAGATTTTACACCTCCTACAGTAATTTCACTGTAACAGGAATAGCTAGGAATAATAGAGTTTATATGCCAATCACTTTTTTCACAATGCTGTTTCACAGAGGCTCCTCTTCAGTCAGTCTCATGAATTCACTTTCTATTCAGGCTGTGGGTGGGTCTTCAGCAGTTATTGTTGTATCAGCTCTTGTATTTCTAGCCAGGCCTGTAAGAGAGACATTATTAGCAGAATATTTTAAACGGTAAGGCAGAAGGCAACAGAGCTCTAAAGGGTTTAAGTTTGTCAGTAACATAAACAAATTTCTTTGATGCTGATAACACACAGCAGGGAGCGACATCCCCATAGTCAACCATGGCAGCTGGAGCATTGAGCGTAGAGAGAGAGAGATGGTCTGTAACCTATGGGAGCTATGAGAGCCATGAATACCTGCCATCTTCTCTGGCATAAAATGCACGGCATTGAAAAGAATTGACACGCCACTTCTTCCTGGGGAAAGTGGAAGTCAATGGAAGCCGACTGTCAGCGCTTTAGAAGTATATGCTGGCCAGCGCATACTTCTAAAACACCTGACATATACGCCATGAGAACATAGCCTAACACTGCTGGTGGCTCTGTGATATTTTTGGCTATGTCAACAAATGGAGATTTTGACAACCTGCTCTGATCACATCCTGCTAGAATGTGGAAACAGTGTATTAGAAATCTCACTTACTATAAGCTTGGAACCAGAAGGACAAGATCAGTTTAGGTTTTTAGAATATGGGTTTTAACAGTAAGGTTTCCATTTTATGACAGCAGTAATGTAATCATTTCTCTATAGCTGTTTGAAAGCATTAATGAGTTGTTCCAACGTTTAGTATAAAATACATTGCATATCGTAGTTCAGAAAAACAAATGAAGAATGTTCACATATTTGCCAATAAAAATTATCCATAAAATAGTTGTAACATTTACTCACATAGCCATCTGATATTTAAAATGTATAACAATGTATATTTCCACCTTATGAGCTAAGTGCTGGTGGGCACACATGCTCAGTCACTCCCCTTACAGTTACATATCTGTACAGTGATCATCTATCTTTTCATTTCCATTTTACCCAATTTGATGCCCTACATGGTTCTTAACAAAGAGCATGATATGAGTCTTAGACACTATAAACATTTACTACACTGTTAATTTTAAACAGCATTTTAAATGTTAGTATAAAAATTAATGGAATAACTCGTTTAAACTAAAGAAATAAGTGAAAGAACATTTGATGTGTCTGTTAGGAAAGTGCATTATTTTTATGGAACCATTAGAAACTTTTTCCAATGAACCCATTGCCATGGTAATAGCTTATTTGTCATACTACTGACCTCTGAAGATCACATTATAGCAATGGAAAAAGAACATAGACTTGGGAGTCATGACATTTGTTAGAAAATATTAGATTTATTACAATGAGACAAGATACATTTATTGGGTAAAAGATGAAAATCCCCATGAAGTACAATATTAACAAATTTTATTTGCAATTCTGTCTGTTATGTTAATAAGACCATGGGCAGTTTCTAAGCTAAATACTTTATTGCTTCTGTAAGATCTAATAATAATGTTTTTTCTATTTATTTATTTTTAAATATCAATGCTGTTGTTATAATTATTAAATGGGTTGTCTCACTACATTGATTCTTCCTGTTTTCTTGGTTTCATTTTGATTCAGAGGCGTGTTTACTGGCTTCCACTAGGCTGCAGTAGAAGCCAGGTCTGTAGCTATAGCAACCAGTGCTGGCATCCTAATTGGAGAGATCAAACAGGTCTGTAGTAGAGACGGGCGAATTGATTCTAACGAAGTTAAATTTGTTTAGAATTTCACAAAAACTTTGATTCTGAACGAAGTCGAAGTTTGGGGTGATTCGCGGGAACGAAGCGTTTTTTTGATTGATAAAATTGCTGCGAGCACATGGCGTTACATGGGGCAAAGAAGTCTTGGAGGAAGAAAGGCGTAGCCTTTCATGTATGTGCAGAGTAATTAAAATAATAAAAATTTAAAAAATAATAATTTTAAATTTAAAAATTACCGCCAACATATTTCGCAGCACTTTACAATGTAGAGGGTATATTGCAGACAAAAGACAGACATTACACAGTGAAAGCTATTTTCAGGTGAGACACAAGGTGTGAGGGCCCTGCTCGCAAGAGCTTACAATTAGAGGGTGCCTGGGGGAAACAAGGGGGAGAAGTCCCTAAATTTACAATGGCCCAGCCATGCTTTATAAATATGGGGAGGTTTACATAAAAATTTGGTGAACCTGCCACCATGACTGTACATCTACACTCACCGGCCACTTTATTAGGTACACCTGTCCAACTGCTCGTTAACACTTAATTTCTAATCAGCCAATACTTTGGCGGCAACTCAGTGCATTTAGGCATGTAGGACTGGTAAAGACAATTCCTGCAGTTCAAACGAGCATCAGTATGGGGAAGAAAGGTGATTTGGTGCTTTGAACGTGGCATGGTTGTTGGTGCCAGAAGGGCTGGTCTGAGTAATTTCAGAAATGCTGATCCCCTGGTTTTTCCCAACGACAACCATCTTTTAGGGTTTTACAGAGAATGGTCCGAAAAAAAAAAAAAAACATCCAGTGAGGGGCAGCCCTGTGGGCGGAAATGCCTTGTTGATGCCAGAGGTCAAAGGAGAAGGGGGCAGACTGATTCGAGCTGATAGAAAGGCAACAGTGACTCAAATAGCACCCTTTTACAACCAAGGTAGGCAGAAGAGCTTTTTGAACGCACAGTACGGGGGAACTTTGAGGCAGATGGGTACTAGCGCAGAAGCCCACACCGGGTGCACTCTTTCAGTAAAAAACAGGAAATTAGGCTCCAATTTGCCCAAGCTCATCGAAATTGGACGTAGAAGATTGGAAAAAGTTGCTGGTCTGATGAGTCTTGATTTCTGCTGCGACATTGGATGGTAGGGTCAAAATTTGGTGTCAAACAACATGAAAGCATGGATCCATCCTGCCTTGTATCACGGTTCAGGCTGGTGGTGGTGGTGTCAGGTGTGGGGAATATTTTCTGGCACTCTTTGGGCCCCTTGGTCCCAATTTGGCATCGTTGCAACACCTTGTTGAATCTATGCCACGAAAAAATTGAGGCAGTTCTGAAGGCAAAAGGGGTCCAACCGTTACTAGCATGGTGAAACCTAATAAAGTGGCCGGTGAGGGTATATACAGATAAGTGCCTGTGAGTGCCCTATGTAGGGAGTGACAATGTGTGTGATAGAAGGTGGGGGTTAAAAATTTAAAGTGGTTTTGGTAGGCCTGCCTGAGAAGATGTGTTTTCAGGACACTCTTAAAACTGTGAAGGCTAGGATTGTGCCTGATGGTATGTGGTGCATTTTCCCAGAGAAGGGGGTGCAGCATGTCAAAATCTTGAAGACGGGCATGGAGGTTCGGATGATTGTGGTCTGTAGTTTGATGTCCGTAGCTGAGCGGAGAGAGCGGGCAGGGTGGGTAGACAGGATGAGGAGGAGATGTATGGAGTGCAGCACTGTGGAGAGCTTTATGAGTGACAGTGATTAGTTTATGCTGTATTCTGTACTGGATGGGCAACCAGTGCAGTGACTGAACACAGGGTAGAGGATCAGTATAGCGGCGGGGAAAAAAGCCCAAGTCTGGCTGCCTGCTTTCAGGATAGATTGGAGAGGGGAGAGTTTACAGAGAGGGAGACCGATAAGCAAGGAGTTACAGAAATCAAGACGAGAATGAATAAGAGCAAAAATGAGAGTTTGAGTTGTTTCCACAGTGAGAAAAGGACGGTTTTCTGGAGATGTTCTTGAGGTGCAAGTGCCCAGGAGCGGAAAGGGATTGGATATATGGGGTGAAGGTAGTTTCAGAGTCTAGAATAACCCAAGACATCGGGCCTGCTCCCTGGGTGTTATGGTGATGCCACACACTGAGAGAGAAATAGCGATGGGGGTTGGTTTGTAGATGGGGAAAAACAAGAAGTTCGGTTTTGGTGGGGTTTTAGTTGGAGATAGAGAGAGGACATGATTCAGGAAGCGGACAGACAGTCACTGTTTTTTTGTAGCAGGGCAGGAGTGAGGTCTCGGGAAGAGGTGTATAATTGAGTGTCATCAGCGTAGAGGTGGTACTGGAAGCCAAATTATGATGGTTTGGCCAATGGGGGCGTATAGATTTGAGAAGAGGAGTGGATCAAGAACTGACCCCTGAGGGACCCCTACAGCAAGAGGGAGAGGAGAGGAAGTAGAAACTGCAAATGAGACACTGAAGAAGCGGTCAGAGAGGTAGGAAGAGAACCCAAACGAGAGCAGTGTCCTGGATGCCAATGGTGATGAGCATGCTGAGGAGAAAATGGTGATAACAGTGTCAAATGCTGCAGAGGATCAGAAGAACCAACAACGAGTATTTGCCCTAGGGGAAATTTTGCAGTGTGGAGATCGTTAGAGACTTTAACTAGAGCAGTTTCTGTGGAGTGTAAAGAGGCCGGGAAAACCCGATTGTAGAGGATCCAGAAGAGAGTTAGCAGAGAGATAGCGGATTAGGCGAGAGTAGACCAGGGTTCCAGGAGCTTTAGGATAAAGGGAAAGGTTAGAGACTGGTCAGTAGTTTGGGAGCACGAAAGGGTCCAGGAGGGTTTTTTTTAGTAGGGGGTTATAGTAGCCTGTTTAAAAAAGGGGGATGGGGAAAATCCAGTGGAGAGAGAGAGGGTTACAGATTGCAGTAAGGTGAGAGAGGATAGCTGGAGAAATAGACTGGAGGAAGGTGGGAGGGAATGGGGTGCTAGAGCAGGTGGTGGGGCGAGGGAGACAGGAGAAGCCTGGATACTTCTTCTTCTGTCGTTGGGTCAAGAGTGAGAAACACTAGAGGATGTGCGGGGAGGGACAGGATGGGTTTGCTTGGGTTTGTGATGAGATGTTATGTCGGATACTGTCAAAATTTTTTCTTTGTGAGTGAGTGGCCAGGTCCTCAGCACAGAGGTCAGAGACCGGGGGGCCTGAGCTTTAGGCCTGGAAGGGAGTGGATGGTGTCAAACAGGCATTTTGGTTGTTGTGTAAGGTTGAGATGAGGGAGGTGAAATATTTTTGTTTGGCGCTGTGAAGGGCAAGTGTGATAAGTCCTGAGCATGAATTTGTAGTGGAGAAAGTCTGTAGGTAGCTTCGACTTTCTCACAGACGCTTTAGCAAACCTGGAGCATCGTTGCAGGAACCGAGGTCTGAGGTGTGTGCCCAAAGGGTGCCGCGTCTGACTCTGGTGGTACGGTGTGTGAGTGGTGCCAATATGTCCAGGGTGGTTGTAAGAGTTTTGTTGTAATGTTTGACAGCCAGGTCAGGACAGGAGAGAGATGAAGCCAATCAGAGACTGGCAGGATTCTGTGACGTCACCGCACTATATAAGTCCGGGCGCCATGCTCGCTCCTCACACTACTCTCACTGTGCTGTATAGGGAAGGTGCTGCCGCCGCTGCTGCTTATGATATCTCATACTAAAGAAACTCACTTTTATACAGCGATTTTTGGGGGGTGTCAAGCTTGTCTCAGAGATGCTTCTCTTACGTTCTAATTCTGATTTTGTGGGGTATTGGAATGAAGTCCGTGTGTGTCCAATGCAGCTGCATATACATTTTAATGCTATCTGCTCAGTTCTTGAGACATTGAATATCAAGGGTTATCTAAGCATATTTCTGTTGTATTCAGTTAAAGAAACAGCGTTTTTACAATCCAAATACCACTTAATTTTTGGCACCTCATTTCATTTGCGCAATTTAGATCCAGGGGTTAATTAAGCGTTCTTCTGCTGCTCTGGTCATTAAAAGAAACGTTCTTTTTCACCGCCAAAGAAGAAATTTTGGCTTTAGCATAATTCATATCTGGAGGTTAATTACAAGTTTTTCTGTTGTTGTGTTCCGTAAAAATATACCGCCGTTTTTAACACTCTACAAAGCTGGTAATTGTTGGCAGCACTATTTATTTTGCCGCAATTTACATTCCTCAGAGTTAACTATAGTATTATTTTCTGCAGTTGTACTTAGTAAAAGATAACCTTCTTTTTCACACGCCAAAGATGAATTTTGGACTGTAGCATAAATCATATTCCGAGAGGTTAATTACATGTTTTTTATCGTTGTTTGTGTCCGTAACAGAAATATACGCCGTTTTAACACGCCTACGCAAAAGCTTGGTAATCTGTTGGCAGAACATTTCTGTGTGCACAATGTACTTCCAAGGGTTACTAAGTATTTCTGCAGTTGTAGATTCGTAAGAAAGGAAACATTCTTTTTCACCGCCAAAGAAGAAATTTTTGGTTGTAGCATAATTTCATATCAGAAGGTTACTTAAGCCTGTTGTGTTTTTATATTCAGTAATAATACACAGTGTTTTTAAACGACACATACATTAGAAATTTTTCCTGCCCATTTGTGGAGCGCAGAATTTATATACAAGTTTCCCCAAGCTTGTTAGTGGGTTCAGTTTGGAGTCATATTACAGGGTTGTGTACTTTATCATATACAGATACTTCTTCATCACAACCAGTGTCTGTACATTTTAGAACAAACAGTATGTCAGACAGAGAGGGGGGCAGGACTCTTCAGCACTGCGATTGGCAGTGTGGCCAAACATTATCCTGGAGCAGGCTCCAGTCGCAGACAACACTCAGCAGAAGGGTGATTAGTTGGTAATTTAAGGAATAAACATCAAAAGATTGTTTCTTCATTACATTGTTATTAAGCTCATGTCAGATAGTTTGTTTAAACTGCTTTTACTGATATACATGCCTTATATAACTTAGCAGATATCTCTCACACAGCTTTCTAGAGAACAGGATGCAGTGTCCTGGTACAGCAAACGGGTTTCAAGGCCTTCCTCCTCCGCCCCCAGATAATACGAGGAGAGTTTGGGAAATGTTTTCATATGAGCCAATGCTTTCATACGTACATGCAATTCTAACTTGTCTCTTAGCGACCAGCCAATTGACCACTCATGTAGTGATAAAAAGTCATGTGATTAAAAAGTTCTATTGGAATGTAATTTAACTGTGTTAAACTTCAGTTATTTCATGTCCCAGCCAAGCGTATTTGTCATACTTCTCGAAACTCCGGCTGCCAGCAGCAATACATAATAATTTATAATTCAGAGGAGGGCTTTAAATGGATAAAGGAGTTGGAAACAAAGATAATTTACACAACCTACTTTGATCATCTTGACAGTGGTGCCATGACTCGGTTCGCTGGATTCAGAGTCCAGAGTGCTAACCATTACATGACAGTGGTGCCGTGACTCGGATCGCTGGATTCAGAGTCCAGAGTGCTAACCATTACATGACAGTGGTGCCGTGCTCTCAAAAGGCACGAGCTAATTAGCGGTAGCGAGGCTGACGCATTTCCATAGACTGCAGGTCCTGGAGTCCTTTATGAAATCACTTGGGGCCCTGATCAACCCCAACAGAGAAAATCCAGGTAAGTTTTGCAGATTTTTATAGAGGGGTGTCTGTGGACTATCTTGTTTTTTCGGAAATTCAGAGAAAGTCTTTTGGTGTTTGTCGCCTCCCTTAGGAGACTCTGTGTAAGCGTTTAGGTGTGCCCCCGCAGGGTGTGCTTCTGGTACATGTATGCGTAGTCATATGCATATACCTTTACAACGCTACCAATTAATACCCCCCCCTGCTTGTTGCCCTCTGTAAATGTATACGTGACTGGATAGTGTATTTTCCTTTCGGTATCATATAAGATCTCAGTGTAGGTCAGGAGCTGGGCCTCCTGATAGGAAAAAAAAAAAAGAGATATAAGGGATAAGTCCTTAATAAGCGACCAGTAGCGAACCGAGTATCTCAGTAAAGTCTATCTACAGTTATATTGCAGATACAGTTATATACAGATATAGCTAAGACAGATGATCTGAATCCATAAGAGAGCTGGTTAAAGACATTAAGCCAAAGCCTTTTTATCGTTATAACGACGATTGAAGAGAAATTGGTTAAAGAGTAGCATCTTACGCCTGTGTTAGTACAGAGATTGGGGTTTCTGATAGCCTGTATAGGACAGAGATATGGGTTTTCTCGAATATGCAGTCCCATACAGAACTGGTATAGACAGATGATATTTGAGATTATCTGCTGCGAGAGAATGACATTGATTAGTGTTAGGTATGTTTGGGGCTTAATCTCAACATACACGTGTGTTAATTTGTTCTGTTTTACTATAGGTAAAAAAAACTGGATTCAGGGTTTAATTTTATATTCAAGCTACTTCACTCGTTATCTGTTGTCTCACACTGAAATTCTGGCAGAGTGTATAACCTTGGCTTCGATTCAAAGCATCTGTTAAGGGGGTTGTCGCTGCGGGCACATTTTCTCCCGCTTCGGCTCTTGGGCTTACTGAAAAAAATATAGTGCTCAGTCAATAAGGTCCCAAGGTAGACTCCAGTAGTTTGATCGACAGGAATAAATAGTAAAAAATATATTGATGAGATACTTGGAGTAGAAAAAGTTAAAGATAATCGAGTCTGTGTTAGAATGAGCGCATAAATCACAGCAGATACACGCTCAGTATGTGTGCGTGACAAGCACTGAAAGAAAATAACGATGTCTTGGCAATGCATCAATTACAATTGAAAATCTGAACGTAAAACATTAAGAAGGATTTGAAGAATGCATATGTATAAAGAGTGAGTGCCCGCCATTCCAAGGGCCGACATTCAATGTTGGTGGACGACGTCATCAAATTCCATTAACCTGAAATTTTGTAGTTGGGGGAGGGAACTTTTAAAACATATCACCCTTGTATTACCTCACCCCCTTTCCCCTCCCGTATTTTTTCCCTAGCTCCGAGAACCCCCCTTTTTTTTGTAGCCAAATTTTGAAGCCCAAAAATTCTCTGTATCCGGATAGACAAATCCAAAACCCCGCCTTTCCACTTCCACTGTGGCCATTTTGTAGTCCTAGTCAATCCAAAGAACCGGAAGTTCGGGGTTGAATGTTGAACAAGCGGCCATCTTGCTACACTTACAAAGTTCTACTCCCACCTCTCCTCCGTGCAATTTCACTTGTCACTTAATGTAAACATTGATACTGCAAACGTGGTAGTGTGATAACGTCTTTGGCCAGCACACCTGCAAACATCACACAAACACCACACCAGCCCGGCCCGAATCTCTTACACTTGCTCACGGCTTCTAGGACACCCTCCTCCTCCGTAGCGTATTCTGACTTTCAATGCTAATGAAGAGATGACGAGGAGAGGAGGAAAGTTGCCATTACTACAGGATGCCAGGACCCACATCTGCAATCCAAATTAAAGGACTCAGTATTTTTTCCTATTAGTTACAGCACAATACGGGACTGCTTAGGAGAGGTCACATTACTCAGAACACCCACTGACTTCCTTGGGGATGTTGGCCCACAGGTCCTATCATCATACTCCACGACTCATACACAGTCACGTTGGACAAAATACTTGTAACCTAAGGGTGAATATCTGGACCCTAAAAGTGAATACATATATCACCTGACGTTTGTACGTTTCAATTACCTCAATTTGGGACACAAACACCACTCATACCTTTCATTGTGGAGGAAATCTGTATTTCAGGATACTACAGGCAGTTGTCAATCCTGCAAATGGCCATCTGCAGCATCGTCTGGTGGCATAGCGGGCACATATTGTTGAACACGGGGTGGTAGGGAGATACAGCAAGCCTGTGATGACTTCAGTTCAGTTCTGGTGGTGTGCCTTTTCCTGTTGTCACTGTACTCGTCACTTGAGCAGGCAGATTAAAATGTGACTACATTATCCATGCTAGTGGACCCGTTATATAATAACGTTATCCATATTAATTGTGTTCAGCTGCTGAAAAAAACCTATACATAACGTACTGAAAGTGGCCCCCAGTGAACAAGTTCCAATAGCTTTGTTCCATATCCCTTATTTCTTCTGGCATCTTTGCAGTTCCACCAATGGCATTTGTACAGGCCATACTCACCGCATTATTGACCACAAGCCAATTCTTCAGTACATGAAATACGGATAGTGATTTACCATACAGGACGTATGGCCAATGTCTGAAGGACTACATGGCTATCCCTTTATCAACCAATAACTCTCAGGACAACTTCACCTTGCTCAGGAGAATAGACTCAGTTCCATTGCCCAAACTACACCCATCATCCCCTCCACCATCAGAACCAGACTCATTCATGGACTTACCCCCAGCTTCGGCAGCACACACACCACCAACCATCACCTCCTCAGCCACTGGATTCCTTTTATCTGCCGGTTCTTACCTTCTCATTCATCGGCCGCCAGCCATAATACACCAGGATCAACCAATCTACGTGTCTTTTTACACCCGAACAAGTCAATAAATCTTCTGACCAAATGCCAGACCTGAGAAAAACCCTATGGCATTTTACGTGGCATCAGCCAGATACAGAAGATATATTCTGCCCCTTAGAAATATTTATACCATGTTGCCTGATCACGGCTTGGGATTACTTTTGGCCTGATCATCAAACTCAGCCTACAAGATGACACTGTTGAGGAATCAGTGCTTACCATCTGGCGGGAAGAGTTCTGCCGTCGTATTCATTTCTTGGGCAAAGTAAACGCTTGGCTGAATCTCAGGGTATATCTTGAATTCTACTCAGAGTCTAATGAATCCGTGGAGATTTTTTATCACAAATGTCTGCCTTATTCCAGGACCATGGATTTGACATGAAACACTAAAGCTCACAAAATCCTCTTTTCAACGGCGTTTGTTATAGGTTTACTTAAACCCATTTTGGGACTTTGAAACTAATTCTAGCAGAATATGCAGATCTATCGGAAGTCAGTTTCTCTCCATTGCTAAGGCACGTGTTCCTTGATGGCTCAGACTGATTCATCCCAACAGTTAAAGTAAGGTTTTATAATGTGGGACCCTATTTCGAGAAGCTCCACAGGGCTCTATAGCTCAGCCAGACAAACATACTCTACAATCAAACCCAATGCAAGTTTTCCTGCGTATCACCTACAGACTCCAATCGAGATAACGGTTTGTGACCCTTTCCAGAGCACACACCCTGGGAATGGACAAGGACGAACTCAGAAAAACTTGTTTTTAATGCAACCGATCCGGACATATCATGAGGCAGTGCAGCGCTAAAGCTTAGTGATGACAAAAGGAATTTGTTACCCAAGGGACAGCAACTACACAATTACCCTCAAGATATAACCAATTTTCAACGCAGTATCAAGTTTTTGGTCTTCAACCACCAAGATTCAACCAACAAACACAACGCAGACCTCGTCCTACATTAATAATCCCTTCATTGGACCTCACAGTTACCAACCTTAACTGATAGTCAGTACCAACAAGCAAATCCTCAAGTGCATCTTATCACCTTTTCCAACTCAAGACACCTCCTCTCGTCCTATTCCATTGGGATTCCGGACAAAACCTATGTCTACCGTTTTTATCCAATGTTCAGAGAACAACTGTTAGCCATTCTGAACCAGTGTTGACGTCAATCTTCAATTTAATGGCCACAATCTTACTTTCCTTGTTGATTACAGGTGCAGCCAGATCAGTCTGAAAACTTTCTGACACTCCACCGGATGTCAACTTTCTCTGACTACTTTTCATTCATTGAAGTGGATGGACGACCAAACCCAGACTTGCTTAACCTACCCTTGTGCCTATTGGACATCATGGGATCCTGTCCTAGACGACTAATCTCTCTTTACCTTACCCGAACTAATCTGCTTGAAGCTGATCTTTACAAACGATGAATGCTGACTATCAATATGTATCTTCTGGAATTGTATTTGGACAAACAATACTCTAATTTCACATGTAAGCTCTACAAGCTATCCCTGAGCTTCACATGTTTTATCCACATCATGCAATACCTCCTGAACTTTTGACCAAAGTACCTCTGAAGTTTGGTCTAAAGGACCTGATGATGTTGCATTCCATTCCAGTCTCACCTGTACCAATGTCTTTTGAAAGAGGGGGCTACCCCGCCTCGCTTGCCTCTATATCCCTGTTAAGTTGATTAAGGAACAATCTCTGGAGTCACAAATAGAACATTCTGGATAATGGGGTACTCATTCACTGCAATTTATCTCTGCAAATACACCTTGGTCTCCCTGTTCAAAAGAAAAGTTACCCCTGGTAAACCCCCAAAAAATTACGTTTGGTTCAGGATCAGGAGCGTCATTGCTGTCATGGATTATGAGAACCTTGTGGTCCCCAAAGCTCTGTTTTCTCAGCCAAGTACCTTTTAGCTGCCTACTTTTAGTTAGGGTTTTTTGCAATGTCTTCTTCAGTGTCCCATTAACAAGGACTGTCAATACCCTTTTGCTTTCATTATCGTGGTTCAACCCCCCGGGGACGAGGATGTTCAAAGGGGCCAAATTAACCAACCAGTTGTCACCCCTGAAGAATGTTGATATTCTTTGTGTGCACTTCTTTTTCAATTGTCATTCAACTCTTTGAGCCCTTCTTAAACATTTGGTGTAGTATTTTTTTTTTTGTTTTCCATAGAAAGTAGAAGCATAGTGAAGAAATCGGCGATATTTTTTTTAGGCTAACTGAGTTTTATTTGATGGTGAGTTTTCGAGAAAATTGTCCTTTTCAGACAGGTTTTATAAAAGAAATTGAAAATCAAGACTTTTTTATCAAAAAAAAAATTGGACTTCAAAGGGTCCTAGAATTTCTTAAAAAAAAAACAAAAGCAATATAAGCAGAGAAGTAAATTCGGAGGTCAAGAATAAAACTTTCGGGAAACTTGTGAGGCGTGACGGGGGGTCAATATTCGGTTTATCTGTACCCATCGAGTAATTTGTGGCCTCACATTCAACTAGTTGACATAAAGCGGGCAGATATTTGCCTTTTTTCAGAGTCTGAATTTTTGCATTAATTTCAATTCCCATTCCTTTCTCTCCCTTGGTCTTTAAATGTCCCATTAAAACCATAATTTCAGATCTTTAAAAGAAAAGGTCCCTCTGGGAAGGTTGTGCCATGGAAAATCAGTTGTGCTGTTTTTAATAGTGAAACTGTGGGGGTTCATGCGTGGGGAGTCTTTGCCCTGTTTCCCCCACATAAAGGCCCAAAGGTCGGACATTGCGCAAAATGTCGTTTAAACCCCATTGCTAGACCTGCAGGGGAAAATGTCCCCTAATTCTGTGCACCTGCTGTGATTGTGGGGCAGGTACACTGACAGCGGGGGTGGTGTGTGCAGGTTTGCACCTGTTTGAGGCGGGTGAGGTGCCATTTTCTGTTGGGGCCTTTAGGGCACTCCGGACAATAAAACGCCGAGGTTTGGTGGTTCGAAAGGAAAAGGGGAGGGGGGGGCTGGGAATTTGTCTTTGAGTCTGTTGCCCCTTTTGCACAGGTTGAAGTTCCTTTGGGAATCTTTTGTAGGATCCCAGCTGTGGGTTGTGGTTACCTAGGGCACTTTTTTTTGGGTCTCTTTGTAGTGAGAGATGTCTCTGTTGATGGGGCCGCTTTGTGATTTGTTGTCCGTACTTTTGGCCTGTTCTCAATTGGGGAAATTTTGTCCTAGATCCAGGAGGTGTTTTTTTCAGGTCTTTTTTGTCGGAGAAAAAAATCCCGATTGTATTTTATTGCCTGGTTTGTATTTTAATGGATTGTTTTGTGTGTTTGGGGGTTTGGGGGAAAGCTGTTCTCGGGTTTAGGCCTTTTCTGTCTGGGGTGTTTGGGGTTTATATGATGTGAGTAGCCGGTGGTTTTTTGATGTGTTATTGGGTTTATCCAGAAAGTGGATTTTGCTCTTTTGAATAGGAAAGGTTTAAGGTTGATGGGGGGTGGAATTTAAAGGAAGTTTTATGGAATTGAATTTGGGGCCCTCCTCGCCCGCAGCCCAAGATGACAATGATATCATCAATTTGTAACGGAGGTCCCATCATGGGTTTGGTGGTGCAGGTGGATAGATAGCTTCTTCCAGTTAAAGCCAAAAAGGGTTTGAAAATGGGGCCCCACATCTGGACCCCTTTAAATTTTCCCTTTCCGCTGTAGTATAGGCCCTCCCCAAAAATTTAAAAATTATTTGTGGTTTGGCGTATAAATTGTATGACCCTGTTTTTTAACGGTTTTTGTTGGGGGTTTAGTTTCTCCGGTGCGCCCGACATGCTGAAAATCCATCCTTGTGGGGTAGTGGGGTATACAAAGGATTCTAAACCCATGGTTCCCCAAAAGGGTGCCCAGGAAGTGGATGAGGGAAATTGAGTTTGTTAAGAAAAACCCCGTGTTGTGCCCTGAATTTTTAATGGGGAGTATCCCCCTGCCGGGGGGTTTTTTTAGGAGATTTTCCCCCCCAAATGAGATATTTCGGCCCGGGAAGTCCAAAAAAACAGGAAATTTAATAGGCCCCCCCGGGTTCCCCATCTTTTTTGGATTTTGGGGGAGCATGTAAAAGGGCCCCCGGGCCTGGGTTTCCCCCTGGGATGACCCCCCCTCTCCTGCCCCCCCCGGGACCTGATTTGGGAAATTTTAAATCATATTTTTTAGTGTTTTAAAAAAGTCCTCTGGGGGGATAAATGTAATTTTGGAGTAAGGGGGGGGTTGGACGCTGTTTTTCCCATTTCCCTGGTTTAGTCAGGGTTTTAATATGATTTATTGCGCCCCCTTTGTGGGTGGTTTTTTTTTTTTTTTGTCCTGATTTTCTTTCAGTGAAGGGTGCCTTCTGTTCCTGCAGGGTTAGGTTAGGGGCCCTGTTTCTTTATTTTTCCCCAAGTTCTCAGATTTTACTTTGTTTCTGAAACAGTCAATGTATTTATCCAGTGCTGCATTAATTCCAGGGGGTTTTTTCCGGTTTTATTTTTTGGTGGGTTCCCTTTTTGGGGTGTTTTTCTCAGAAATGGGTGCTGTAAAGGAAGGGGCTTTGTTTATAGAAGTATTCCCTCGTCTCATTTTTTTGAAGAACTTTCCTTTCCCTTTTCTTGGAGGGTTTGCCTTTGGGCAGTGGGGTTTCTGAGGGGCAGAAGGAGAGACCTTTTGGGAGGAAAATGAACCTTTTTGTGTTTGTTTGGTCCCTAAAAGGGGAAAAGGGTTTACAACCCAGGTTGCTGAGCTGGGCTGGTGTTGTGGTTGTTGTAATAGGGGAAATTTTTGTCTTTTGTCTCCTGGGCTTTTTTTTTTTTGTTGTTTATGAGGGATGAACCCGAGTTTTCCCGGGGTATGTTTTGGAGTTTTGGGCCCTTTATCTCCTTGTTCATTTTTCCCAGTGATGTCCCTTTTGGGCCCGTAATTCCCCCCCTGTGGGTTTTTTTCTTGTTTTTTATTTTGGAAAATTTTTTTTTTGTAGTTGGCAGGGTTTTTAATGTGAATACTTGTTGACAGACTCTGCAAAATGGGCTAAATATTTAAAGCCGCTTTATGTCAAATATGTGTGAACCCCGTGTGGGCCACAAATTAAAAATTTTGATTGGGTTTCAGTAAGGGCACAGAATTATTGACCCCTCCGTCACGCCCCACAAGTTTCCCCGATAGTTGATGTCTTCCCCGCCGGTTTTAAAAGACTTTTTCTGCTTATATTGCATTTTTTTTATTTTTAAAAATTTTTTAGGAAACCCTTTTAAGGTCCATGTCTTTTGTGTAGAAAAAGTTGTGAAATTTTTTTAAAACTCTTGTTAACAAACTGTCTGGGGAAAAAGGGGCTTTGTTTCTCCGAAAGCTCACCTTTAAATATACTCAGTTTGCCTGAAAAAGGGGATCGCCCGATTTCTTCCACCCATTCTTCAAATTTGGGGTTCAATCAACTGGCAAAGCTCACAGTCCCAAAACTCCAATGGGGTTTTTAAGAAAGTTGTATTCCTCAGAGATTGCATATCCCCAGGGGGGCCCCACCTTACCGATCATCGGGGAAAAAAACTTTGATGTCATTTCTTCACCGAAAAAAATCTAAAAACCAAAATTCAAAGGAAATTTTTGGGCCTCGTACCTTACTTTCGTCAATGGATAAACCAATGCCTCCGTCTTATGCAAGTTTTTTTACGATTCTTTCAAGGCTTTATTTTTAAAAAAAAAAAAAATTTTTCACTTGAGGGGACGAGTGTTTTCAAAACCCTGGGGAAAAAAAATTATCCTAAAAAAGCTCCGGGTTGGGAAAACCCCGGACTTTAAACACAGCCTTTCAACCCTTTCCTAATTTTTTAAAGGGCTATGGCCAAAAAATTTAGAAGTCCCGACACAAAAAAAATGGAGGGTATAGACCTTTTGGAAAACTATTCTTGCAAGTTAATTCCCGTTGCACGGGGGCTGTTTCCCCACCTGCCCCAGAGTATTTATTGCTGCAACAAGTTCTTCTTGAAAAAATCAAAACATAAATTTTTGGGCCCCACGGTCAATTTTTTTGGCCCCATCATGATTGTTAAAGGGTCCCTGAAACCCGTAGCAGCAAACCTCCTCAGTAAAACAGCGCCATCTCCGTTTACAATGCCCCCTTTTTGAAAAGCCCGAAAATGTCAAAATTTGAAGAGATGTACTAACTTCAAACCAGCCCCTCTGCTTCCTCTTCAAGGGGGCAAAAATTTTAAGATCGTCTACCAAAAAATGAAGACCAAAACGCCAAGGATGAAACCTCTTCATGACTACCCTTTAACCAAAAAAAGGGGACCCGAAAAAAACCCCTTTCCTACTGTCCCCTACCAAACCAAGTTTTGGGAACTAGACTATGTTTTCTTCACAGATGGATCCCGATTTGTGGATGATCAAGGACGATTCCATTTCAGGATTTGCTGTGGTTACCTTGCAAGAAACCGTTTAAGGCTGCATCTTTACCCTTTTTGAATGCCAGCCCAAGAAAGGGGGAAACCCCCCTTTGGGGTGTAACAGAGTTGTAAGCTCGCCCAAGAGGAGACCCTGAAATAAAACACCCACTCAGCCACATTACGGAGTAGCCTATGCTTTGGCCTTTTAAATTTGGGGCCCCGCGAGGTTTCCAGGGCAGCTAGTGGAAAAAGCCCATCAAAGAATCAAGAAAAACCATTCAGACTTATGGGAAGCCCTTTACCCAAACCCCAAAAATTTTTGGGTTT
>JAODAL010065304.1:0-18296 GCA_025379985.1 Phyllomedusa bahiana | reverse complement strand
AAAATCAAAATTAGAACAAAAGGGAGCAGTTCTGATAAAAGTGTGCACCCCCCAAAAACCGCTGGTAAAAACAAATTTTTTTGTGTAGTCTATGCAGCAGCTACAGCCCCCGGCACAGAGAGAGGAGTGTGAACTGCCTGTTCGCGCCGGACTTATATAGTGGGGTGAGTCACAGAATCCCGTGGGTCCTGATTGGCTTCATCTTTTCAATGTCTTTGAGATGTTCCTTCTTCCTCCCAGAGTTTTTTGGGCCCCTGTAAGCCATGTGCTTGCGGCCATTTTATAAATTTAAAAACCGTTGTTCCTGCGAATTACCCCAAACTTTGACTTTTCGAAAAAAATTTTTTCCGAAATTTATAACGAAGCCCACTTGTTAGAATCAATTCCCCCATCTCTACTTACCACCCTCTTTAATTTCATTTTCCATTGTTCCCCATCAATGCCAAACCCTGCTCAAATTACTATTTATTAAAACATGAGCCTTCTTTCCCCCTCCTTTACATTTGCTCATAGACAGGGTAGCATAAACCAACTGACAGTTTTCCTTTAACATTGTTAAATTTTGCGGGCCGGGGCCCAAACCATTTTTTGGCCCCACGGCCAGTCATTTTAAGGGGTTTTGGAAATCTTTTATAGCTGGCCCATTTTCATTAATTTCTTTTTTGGGCCAAGAGTTTTTCACCAAGGTGGCAGGGAACTTCTGGACCATATGAGAGGTGGGGGAGCAATTGAATTAAAAAAACCCCCCATTACTCGGGCCCCTTTAACAAAACACCATAAACACTATGAAAAAAAAGCAAAATTGGGGACAATTTCTCCCTTTATTTAGGGGTGTGCTCCTTTTTTTGCCCGCAATTTAGACGGGCATCGATAGCGTGTTTTGTGTTTTTTTTAGGACTACCCAAATAACATTTTTTTTTTTAAATGTAAAAAGTGACTCTTTACATTGTATCAAAGTGTTATATCTTCAGCGTTGCCCACATGTGCGCTTGTGCACACACACACACACCCCATGTAGATACACAAAAATATTATAATAATAACCTCGAAGGGGTTACTAGGGTTATCTGTCTTAGCAATTGTAGGGAGCTAAGATAAATGAGGTAAGAAAAGTACTTATAGCACCAGTACAAAACAAGGCATTAAAATAGTAGCATCTGTGAAAGATGAAATGTTCACAGCACTGGGAAAAAAAAAAGTATAAAATACTGTGGAACAACCTTTTCAACTAAATGTATTTGTCTTAGACTCTTTGAACTTTGAGATTTCTTTTTTTTTTGCTATTTTTCATTTTAACAATCATTTTGCCTGCTTGGATTGTTTTAGCTCAGACTTTTCTATGCTGGTGATGCTCTGCTATCATCTTGTGGTAAGTGCTGGATTTGCTGTTCCATTATCTTTTAGATTGTTGTGTAATCTTGATTTTACCACTGTTGAAAAGTATAAACCATTTACAACATGGATAAGACAGGGAGTTCAGAATAAAAACGGAGCAGTTTGAAAAGGGGAAAGAAAATCCTCAGGTGTCACTAGTGCGCTCATTTTTATAGACAATTGCTAAAGTTAAAAAAATTACGGAGAACTTTCCCTTCCGAAAATCAAAATTTGAAATTAAAAAAACATTTTTAAAATTAAGCCCCTTGTGTATGGAGCGGACAGCAGAACTTGTCTGGCCCAAGATAATAAAGTAACAAAAACACTGTAGTGAGAGATCATAGGGTGCAACATTACCACGTTCTCTCCCTCAAAAGAATGGTTATATTTGGACAGTGAAAGAAGCTGCACAAATAATTCCTTGCACTTTTGTAGTGATGAGCGATTACGTTGACTATCGTCATCGGGTCAATAGTGATATCGGCAATTATCAAGACGTATCCGATAGTCGATAATAGATACGCCGAAAGACCCTTAAAGTCTATGGAAGAGGAACAACACCTTCATTTTACACCCCAAAAAAAGGTGGGGAAAACTGGGGAAATTAACATCCCCAACAGTAAATGGATCGTGCTACATCTTTGGGAACACACTTAGGTTATAAAAGCCACAGAAAAAATCACACACCATCATATCCCGTCTTGTCCACAGCCTAACCTTAAACTTGCATGACCCACAAAAATAAAAATGCCAGAAGGGAGATGATTTGAACCCTCATTTTATTGAACTGGACATTGACTATCCCCGTCCTGGAAAGCAGCATGACCTTAAACCTATCTGACCCCCCCGATTAAAAAGTGCCCGAAAAAAGGATCTTTGAACCACCATTTTTGTTGAACTGGCATAGACTATCCTGTCCCGGGCTAAAGCATGACCCCAAACCGTCTGACCCCCAGATTTAAAAAGTGCGGAAAAGGAGTCTTTGAACCACTATTTTTGTTGAACTGGACATTATATATCGCCGTGTAACCACAGCTGCTTTAAAACCTGTTTGTCCACAAACACAAATGGCACTATGCTATTTTGTACAGGACTCTCATTTAGTATATTTTTGGTAATGACATTTGTTTTACGAAATTTTTTTTTTGGGAAATTTTATTTATAGTTTTAATTATTAAAAATTTTTTTTTTTTCAATTTGAAAAAAAAACAAAAACATCCCTTCCCCCAGTTTTTAAAGGTATTTTTTAAATGTGTAGTTTTTTTAATTATTCCGCACACCCACTAAGTAATAAAAAAGGGTCCTAATCATCCCCAAAACACTTTTAGTTGAGAAGACATTTGCCTCCTGGTTTTCTGAGATTGATTCAGCCAATCAATTCAATGGTTTCATTTTTCCTCCAAATCCTTCTTCAGTGATTAAGGACAGACTCTCCTGGAGATCAAATGATGCGACCCCATAGTGACTTCAGCCCCAGAAAATTTTAAGCCTCAAATTGTGCAATTTGTGTCCAGCCCGGGAGCCCCTTTTGACACTACTTAACCTCACAGAAATCACCTTTTCAAATATCTGATTTTTTAGAAGAAATTTGAAGCTCTCCTGATTTGCCCCTAATGGTGAGACCCCAGTGCTGCCGTTAGCCATCTGTTTAACACGGAGGTCCAGCTGCCAGGGCCAGAATTACAGTGGGTGCGGTGAGAGCCCAGGCTAGCGTCTGTCATCTATTAACACGCAGGTTTCCCAGCTGCAGGGCCAGAGTTACAGTGGGTGCGGTGAGAGTCCAGGCTGGCGTCCGTCATCTATTAACAGGGTTAAAAATGCCCTTATGATGCAGCACGAAAACCAGTCGTGCTGAAGCGAGTGCGGAAGCGGAAATGTGAGGGTAAGACCTTCCAGCCTTCCTCATTACACATTTCAAGACCTGGGTAGCGCTTGCCCCTCTGTATGAGTGCGGAACCAATTGAGCTTCACTTGGGGAAATACTGGTGGTTAACGCTCCTGTTCCACCCAGGTGCCCTTTTTTGGCATTCTTTTTCTCATTTTACTCAACGTGCTGGAGGAAATTGCCCTCTGTATTTGTTCTCTGTCCGTGCTCCAAAATCCATGTTCTCTGAATAACCTACATTTGGTCAAGTCTTCCTGTACTCCCTTGTACAATTCAGGGATTTTTTACCAGCTATTTTGTACATGCAAGTTTTTTAGTAGTTTAATTCTAGAAAACACATTTTTAAAATAGGATGGAATCCCACCATGTCTTTGTTTCTCTTTTTGTTTAAATTTTATTAAATGGGTTGTCTCAATACAGGGATTGCTAGCTATGTTAAAGATCCCTTGCAAAAACAAGTCATTTTGCAATATGTGTCCATTAAGAGTGCCTACCTATTCCTGTTTTCCTTTACAGCACCATCACCCTTGAAACCCCTCTTGACATTGTGAAGAACAAATGTCTGTTAGAAACCACATTTTTACAATAGGACCTGTAGTCTAGCTGCAAATTTCACAGCAAAATGTCCTCCAAAAATTCAAAACATGACCAATGAGCCCACTTTTGACAATTGGGGAAGACCAAAAGTCTGTTAGAAACCATTTTTTTAGAATAGGACCTATAGTATAGCTGCATGTCACAGCAAAAATGCCCCCAAAAATTCAAAACAATGATCCCTTGAGCCACTTTTGACAATTGTTAAGAACAAATGTCTGTTAGAAACAACATTTTTTTTATAATAGGACCTTAGTATTGCTGCATTTCAAAGCAGCATGACCCAAAAAATTATAAAAATGACTTCTCCCAGCCACTATTAAAAATTTGTGATGGAGATAAATGCCAAAATTAGATAGCCACATAAATTCTGTGGTTTCAAAGGACCATGATAATAGCTGTATCTCACAGCAATATGACCTCAAAACCATTGACAATGCTAAAACTTCTAAAGATAAAAGTGAGTAAATTGAATACAGTGTTGTCATGAAACCTTGCTGTCTTTTACAGTCTCCTCACAGCAAAACCAGCAAAAAACTGTTGGGAACTGAGAATAAAAATTGCAGTAAGAAATGATCATTTAAAAAAAAGTTTTCAAGAGGACCATTTCTGTTTGAAGAGGAATGTGAAGTAGACCGGCAACTAATCGGTGACCTCGGCAATTGGGGCCACAACATCAGAGATCCATGCCTGATTCATCTTGATGAAAGTCAAACGATCCACATTATCTGTGGAAAGCCAGGTGCGTTTGTCTGTAATGACTCCTCCAGCTGTGATAAAGGTCCGCTCAGATATGACGCTGGGTGCTGGGCAGGACAACACCTCTATGGCGTGGCGAGCGAGCTCGGGCCATTCGTCCATTTTGGATACCCAGAAGTCTATTGGGTCCGGAACACATACAAAAACATCGGTGTTGAGACGCAGATAGTCGTGCACCATGATCTTAAGCTGGTCTCGGTGTGTTGGATGTGTGCCCTGCATTGCATGCGTTGGTGAGGGGGTAAATAAAGATTGCCAGAGGTCCCCCATTAGGTTTTCTGCCACCTTTCCCTGTGCTGTTGCCACTACGGCAACTTGGGCCTCTTCTGTGTCATTCGTGATGTTGTTCCACCGTGCTTTTGAGGAACGTGAAGCAGAGAAAACAGATGCCCCAGTTATCAATCAGCAAGTTCTCCTTTCCTGCATTTTACTCTCTATTTGGGTGGGTGGAAGGAAAGTGTGAGCTTTTTTTTTGTACTGGGGATCCAGGAGGGTGGCCCCCATAAAATTTGTTCATTTTTATGGCCTTAATGCGAGGGTATGTTTGGAGGAAAAGGGCATCCAAGACTCATGTGGGATGGAGCCTTGATTTCCCCCGCCTTGGGTGAGGGGCACTAGCAAACTGATCTTCCCATCTTCCTCCTCCCCTCAAATTCACGCCAAAATTTTCCAAGGGGGACGGCGGTAACGTCGGTGAAAAGGAATACCTCCTCCTCCGCTTTCCCGGCACAGCTTAACACAGCCCGGGACTTGCCTAGATATCACCCTGAGAGTTGTCGGCCTTAAAACTACCCGGGACCCGAACCCTGCCTAATGAAGACCGATAAAATTGTGGAAACTGTGGGCCTTGGGATTCAACGGGAGAAAGGGCCCTCCGTGCCCGCATTTTGGTCCATCTCCTCCCCCGTCGCGGGCAGGAACCTGTTTTTTCAAAATGCCCAACGTGGTTCCAGAATAAGATTACCAAATGTCATGCTGACAAGGGCATTGTCTGCACTGACCATTTTGGTGGTTTCTTCAAAATGGAAAGGAGGGTCAGACCCTTTTTTCACCTGCCCCCACTCCGGTGGCCAACACCCGAGGTCCGCACCGTGTTGTCAATGTGCACTTCGTACTGCGTAATGGCATTGGCCCCTCCCCACAATTGCTGGAGCATTTTGGAGGGGGGAAATTTCTAGCGTGTTTCCCACGTCAACAATGAGACGGGAGGGGGGAAAGGCCCGAGCTGCGCGAAAAGCAGCCAGGCGGGACGAAGCAGGGTCAAGGGGGGAATGAAAAACTTGACTTCGAGCCTTCCCAGCAGGCATAGCCCCGGGTAGCTCTTTAAAAATTTCGGACGACGGGTTTCATGATTTTGTGCCAGGCAAGGGATGGTCCAGCTACCGATGTTAAGGCGGCCACCCAGATTTCGCCCGTTATCACACACCCCTTGCCTGGCAAAAGGGTTTCTTGTCACCCCCCCACGGCCCCGGCCCTTTTTGCGGAGAGCCGTCCACACTCCGGACCTGTGTGTGGCCCGGTCCCCAAGGACAGTTTTAATTTAACACGGCCTGGTTTCTCTGGGCAGTGATGCCCCCAAGGACCTTGGGGGGAAAAAACCCTGCACCATCCCTGCGGTTTTGAAGAGCGGCGCCGAGCCGAGGCCCCCGTCACCCCCCGAGACATCTACCCAGTCACCCGTGAGCTTTTCACAGAGATATAGCGGCCTTTGAGGCTTACAGTCCATGTGTCGGTGTAGATGGATTTTTTCCAGCACAGATGCAGACAACGCGCTTAAAAATTTTAGATGACACGTGGCTGGCCAGGGCGGGACGGCTTTTCTGGCAAAGAAAGGGGCCTGGTCGGATCTGGTATTGGGGGCAGGCAAGTGCCTGATTTTTGCGGAACCCATCTGTGTCCACCAGAGGGAAAAGGAAAACCATTTCTGAAACGGGTTGCGCCGCGGCCCGGTCCACGGACCCGGGTCGCCCCGTGCCCCGCGGCAGGTCCCCGGCGGGGAGGGGGTCCCCGCCGCGGGTCCCCCCGCCCGTGGTGCATCCGTCCCGTCCCCTCACCTGCCCGCGCTCCCTTCGCTCCGCGTCCCTGCTGGCCGGGTGCGCATGCGCCCCCCCTAGCCCGCCCGGCGCTGTTCATGTAAATTAAAGGGACGTGCGCCGGTAATTGGCAAATTTGGGCCGGGGTGTCTCTTTTTAATTTTAGGTCCAAAACGTCCTTCCCCGTGGATTTTTGTTGCCCCTGCCTTTGGAAAAGCTTTCCCTGTTAGCCCATTACCTGCCGTGTCCCAGCCTTGCTACTTTTCTCGTCTCCGAACTCTGCCCCCTGCCCTGACCTTATCGCCTGTCCTGACACGAACCATTCCGCCTCCCCTGACCCAACGGGCCTGCCCCCTACGACTTTTGGGATTACGTTTTTGTACCACGCTGCACCTCGGCTGCCGACGCAGGCAAGTCACGTCAGGTGGGACGACCTGGAAGCCTCAAGCCGCAGCAATTCCATCCACATATGCGGCGGGCTCGGGTGAAAACCGGGGTACTTAGATTCCGTTCCCTGGCGTGGCTTAGCTTCATCCCTGCGGGGGCCTGTGGACCCATACCAACCCGTTACGTAAGATAAGCATGGATCCCCCCAAAGGGTGCCCCGCCAACATCTCAGATTTACGACGGTTGTTGCCCAGCAAACGCAAAAATCGCACAACAAGGTCAGCTTGGGCCCATCTCGGCCATATGTTTAGCTTTAGCCCCCCGCAGCCGCCCCCGTTGTGGCTCCATTCTCTGCAGTTCCTTTGGCCACCGGGGGGCCCCAAGTTGGGCTCCCTCTACCCCCAGCTTTCCCGGGGCCCCCCAGCTCTGCCGGGGTTTCATTAGCAGTGCTTATGCAGTGGAGCTGATGGCGGCCCTTTTTTCCCTTCGGGAGGTCTAAAGTGGCCCTTCGTGGTGAGCCTACTTTCCGGGGAAGGCCCTTGTTTGGGGCAACCCCCCTCGGGACAGGAACCCCCCTGTGATGCGGACCTACAGATCTTTCCGGGAATTCCGCACCGTTTTTGAGGGGCCGGCGCGTGCTTCCTCGCTAGTCTCCCCTTTGGGGGCCCTTCGTCAGGGCGGGCCCTCTGTGGGTGACTATGGGGGTTCAATTCCGAACCTGGCTTCGGAGCTGCGTGGAACGTTTCTGCCCTCGCGCCCCTTTCAAAAGGGGTCTGTTGCAGGGTAAAAGAGTTTGGCAGAAAAGAGACCCCCCGTCCTCCTGAACAAATTTAATCCTCCTTGCCACTCCATCGATATCGGGTTCATGAAGGCAGGAGGGCTTCGCCAAGAAAGAGAGGCTGTTATTCACGTCAGGGAAATGCTCTCCCCTGGGTTTCCGTGGGAAGGGGGCTTTTGGTGCGTTCCTTCCGCTCCCGTTTGTGATGCCAGTGGGGGGAAGACTGACGCGGTTCTTGTTCCAGTTTGCCTTCCTGGACTCGGGGCTCCGGGAACTTTTCCCATGCCTTTGGTATCCCGGTACCGCGTGCCTGTAGTTCCCCTGGGAAACTTTGCTGATTTCCTCGGTCAGGGGGAGCCCCTCATGATCCCATCCATAAAACCCGGGGGCCATGACTCCCCGGGGTGGGGGTCTACTAAGGAAAATCAGTTTCCACGTCCTGTCCCGTGCTTCCTCGGCATCCTCTTGGGGCTTCCCTGGCTGCAACGTCACCCCCTACGCTGGATTGGAAGATGGTGAGGTCCTGCTTGGGGCCAGAAGCCAGAACCTCTGTTTGGGGGACCCCCCCCGGTGCCTACATTTCTGCACCCGCTTCCCGAGCTCCTGCAGGTCTACCACTGAGTACCAGGATTTTGGGGACGTATTCTGGGAAAAGGGGCCCGATACCTGCCACCACATGGGCCCTTACGACTGCCCCCATTGACCTTCTTAAAAAAAGGAACCACCCCGCCCCGGGGAAGGGGCCCTCCCCGCTTTCTGACCGGGAACTCAGGCCATGTCGGCCCCTACAAAACAAAGAATTGCGAAAGGGTTTTCCGAAACCCTCACCCCCCAGCCGGAGCGGGTTTTTTTCGTACGAAGAAGGATGGTTCCCTCCGCCCGGTGTATTGATACCGGGGACTCAATAAAATCCCGTAAAAAACCGCTACCCCTCCCCCGCTGATGCAGAATTTTTTCCCCCCCCCTCAAGGGGGAAAAGTGTTTTCCAAATTGGACCTGCGAGGTGCCTACAACCTCAAAAATTTCGGGGGGGGACGAGTGGAAGACGGGTTTAATACCCGAGATGGACATTTTAAATATCTCGTAAGCCCTTTGGGCCGCAACGCTCCGCAGTTTTCAAAAATTTTTGTTAACGATTTTTTCCCGGGATTTTGTACACCTGTGTTTAGTGTACTTGGAGAATCCTAATTTTCCCCCCCGATTTCAGACCCCGCCCCCAAGGCGCCAGGTTCTGCGACGTCTACCACAATCGTCTGTCCCCAAGCGGGGGAAAATGTTCATTCCATCAGACCAGCCCCCCCTTTCCTCGGGTATATCGTCTCAGCCAAGGGCCTGAAATGGACCCGCTAAACTCTCTGCGGGACTGCAATGGCCTCGTCCCGTCGGTCCGGGGCCATCCAGCGCTTTGGGGTTCGCGAATTTTAACGCCAATTTATTCCCACTTTTCCCCCTTGGTGGCCCTATCGTGGCCCCCATAGGGGAACGCGAACCCCAATGCGGTTTTCCTGAGGTAGAAGGCGTTTGTTGGTCGAAAACTGCCTTTTCACTGCCCGTTTTGGGCCGCCTGATTTCCCAGAAGCCGTTTTCCTTGGGGGTGGATGCTTCTTCTGTGGGGGCAGGGGCAGTTCAACAAAAGGCCCCCAAGGGGAAGATTCTCCATGTGGGTTCTTCTTAAGACCTTTTCGCCGGCGGAGCGGAATATGCCTTTGGGGACCGGGGAAATCTTGGCCATCAAATTAGCCCCGAGGAGTGGCGACATCTCTGGAGGGGGCTCCCTTTCCCACGACATTTTTCGGGCCATAAGAATTTACTGTATCTACAGACGGCCCAGCGTTTGAATCCCCCCAAGCCCGATGGTCTCTCTTTTTTCACGCTTCGATTTCCATACATTTCCGACCTGCTGGAAAAACATCAAGGGTGCGCCCTTCCCCGGGCCCCGGACGTGGCCGGTGAAGAACCCCTGTCCAAAAACATAATTTCTCCCGAACGGTTGGTTCTCGTGGCTTCCGCAGATCTCCGAACGTCCCTACTGGCAAGCCCCGTGCCGCCCCGCACTCAGGGGAAAAAGGTGTTGGGAAAGGGGCCTAGCTCTCTCTTGGCGGTATTCCGGAGCAGGAAGTCCTACGCTTTGATTCACGGACTACTGGTGGCCTACCCCGGAAAAGGGTGTCAAGGACTTCACGTGCCTGTATCAATGTGCTCGGAACAAGGTCCCCCCGCCAAGGCCGGCCGGTCCTTTCCCGCATCCTCTGCCCTGCCCCGGGGTTTCCCCCGGCGCACATTGCCATGGTTTTTCACTGATCTTTCCCGGGCCCCCTCTGGGAAATTGGTCATCTGGGGGTTACGACCCCCCCCCCCGGTTTTTCAAAGATGTCCACTTCGTCCCCTCCCCCGGTGCCGTCTGCTCCACAAATTTGCCAATCAGTTCTTCCGAATTTTTCCGACTACATGGGTTACCCCACACATTGTCTCCGACCGCGGCGTCCCAATTTTTTTTCCCCATTTTGGCGTGACTATGCCCCCTTGCAAGTCAAACTGGACTTTTCGTCAGCTACCACCCCAATCCAAGGGAGGGGGAGCGGGTGAACCAGATTTGGGGGAATCCCCACGTCACTTTGTTCTGGACTCAGGGCAACTGGGCGGCTACTCCCTTGGGCCCAATTCTGTACAAACCCCCGTTTCGGAGGCAGCCGGGGTCTCTCCATTCTTTGTAGTTATGGCCGCCATCCCCCCCCCCCCTCCCCTGCCCCCTAATTCGGAGGGCCCCCTGTCAACGACCAGTTGGGATTAAGGCCATCTGCAGGAGAGCGCGTTCCCTACTTCGGGCCCTTGCCCGTTGAAGATCAGGCTGTAAGAGGGGAAGCCCGCCCCAACTTTCCCCCCAGGGGACAAAAAATTTTGGGTTCCTAAGGGATTGGGGGGGCGCCCGGGGTTTCCCAGTTCAAAAGGGCCCCCGTTCCCGGCCCTTCAAGGTTCTTCGGGAGTTGAACCCGGGGGGGGGGGGGTGACGTAAAGCTCTCCTGCCTCCATCTCTCCGGATCCAAAAAAGCATTTCCTGTCTCCCTCCTTAAGCCCTGGTCCTGAACCTTTCTCCCTCGAAAGAAAATCCTTCCCCTGTAGCCAAGTCCGCCGACATTTTGAGGGGAAGGACATTTGGAGATGAAGACGGTCAAAGGGAAGCGTTCTTCCCCCGTAATTGGAAGGGCTTCGGCCCCGAGGAAGGTCCTGGGAAGCAGAATGCAACATCCCGAATCGTAAACCCCCCTCCCCAGGTTTCTGGTTTCCCAAAAAGGAGGGGGGGGTCTAAGGGGGGGGGTCGTAAAGGGGTTTGGCCCGGTCCGGGGCCACGGCCGCGGTCGCACCTTTCCCCCGCGGCAGGTCCCCCCGGTGGGGGCGGGGGCCGCCCGGGTCCCACTGCCGCCCCTGGGTGCATCCGTCCCGTCTCCTCACCTGGGCCGCGCTCCCCTTCGCTCGCGTCCCCCTGGCCGGAGTGGCTGCGCGCCCCCTAGCGCCCCCGCGCGGCTCGTTTTATGTAATTTAAAAAGGGGCAGTGCGCCGGGGAATTGGTAATTTCCGGGCTGTCTTTATTTAAGTTAGCCAACGTCACTTCCCGCTGGATCTTTTTTGCCCTGCCCTTTTAGAAAGCGTTCCGTTAGTCCATTAGCCCTTTCCGTGTACCCGACCTTGCTACGTTTTTTCCCTCTCCGAACCCCCTGCCGCCCCGCCCTTACCTTATCGCCTGTCCCCGACCACGAACCATTGCCCCTCCCTGACCATACCCCCCTGCCCCCCCACTACGACTCTTGGATTATTTTTGTACCTCGTGCACCTCGGGCCGCCGCAGGCAATAACGTCAGGGGGCGCCCTGGTACCCTCAAGCCCAGCAAGCCCATCCCTTTTTGGGGCGGGCTTGGTAAAAACCCCGGGGGCAAACTTAGATTTCCGTTCCCCCTGGCGTGGCTTAAGCTATCATCCCCTGGGGTTTCCCCTGTGGTCCACACCAAGTCCGTTACAATTTCCAAGGCCAAAACCCGGGCAAGGGAAAACATTCAGATTTTTGGCTTTGGTTTGGTTGGGTTAAAGTGTTTCTTCTGTCCCAAACCTAAGACAGAAGGGCGGTGAAGACTGGCCGCTGAATGGCATGCAGGCGTCAAACTGGGCGGGAGGAAAAGGGGGGGAGGATGGGTCTTGGTTTGGGGCTGGGGGTACTGGGCGACGGTGGGGGCTGAAGCGGAGGCTGATCCCCCCATATCTGAGAGACATGTCACAAGGCATTATGGGAAAAGGGGGCTGAGAAACCCACAGCGCCCCTCTGTTGGTTGTAACAAATCCTCAATTTGCTTTTGACCCACCGAGTCTTGAAAAAAGAAAAAAGGATTTTTTAGCCCAAGCCAGACCCTTTAAACTACAGACAACGCTGTTTCGGGATTTTTGTCCCTTTTCCAGTGCAGAGTAGAGGAAGATACTGGGGGCTGGTGGGGGCATCGGGTACCCTCGGGAAGGGAAAGATCTCCCCTTTTAAAGGAGAGCACCAAAATAAAACGGTTTTTTAGAGTTTTTTTTTTGGGCCCTTTTTCGCCCTCTACTTGCTTTCTTCTATCACAAGGCATTGGGGGGAAAGGGGCGAGGGGCCCCACACAGGCCCTTTTTGGGTTTGTAACAAACCCTAAATTTGTTTGGACCCACCGGTTTTTGAGAAACAAAAAAGGATTTTTTAGCCAAGCCGTACCCTCTAATTTTAACAAACAACGCTGTTTCCCGGGATTTTTTGCCCCTCTTCAGTGAAAGGGGTTAGAGAAAAAACGGGCTGGGCTTGGGGGGGGGCATGGGTTTAGTCGGGAAAGGGAAGATTCTCCTTAAGGGAAGCACCGAACGAAGGGTTTTGTAGATTTTTTTTGTTTTTGCCTTTTCGCCCCAAATTAGCATCTGCAAATCAAAAGGCATTTTTGGGAAAGGGGAGGGGAGAAGCCCCACCCCCCTTGTTGGTTTTTTAACAAACCCTAAATTTTGGGCTTTTGACCCACCGGTTTTGAGAAAGCAAAGGATTTTTTTAAAACCCAAAAGACAGGGGGAGCTGGGGAAACGCTTGGGGGTTTTGGCAGGGGGAGGAGAAGGGGGGGAGAAAAGAGGTCCCGGGACAGGGGTTGGAAGCCCGTATCGTCGGGGGCCTTTTTTGGCCAAGTGTTGCCTCCATTTCAACCCCAGGGCATTCGCTGCAGGGGGGATAAAATGTTGGTGGGGTTAAAAAACCTAAGTTCTTCCCTTTTTAATTTATGCGTTTAGGGCAAAGGCGGCATTTTCCATCGCGGGGTGAATTAGGGGCTTGCCCCAAAAAGGGGGCCCGGGGCTTGGGGAGTTCCGGAACCTTTAAACGGCGATAATGCGAGGTGCGGGGTTTTTTTCCGCGGGACCGTGGGGGCCCGAATCTATCAGCGGACTTTTTGCGACCCCCCTCCCCCTTTTTTGTGGCGGGACCCGTTTTTGGACATCCCCCCATCGTCTTCCTCCTCTCCAGGATGAAGCGCTCGCAAGAAAATTCTGTGAAAAAAAACCACATTGGATCCGAAATTTTCGTCATCATCATCAAAACAAAGGTGACTTCGCGCCCTGACATTTGCCCCCAGGAGCTGCGGCCAAGAAAAAGGAGGCACTGCAAGGGTTGCCGACCGCCCGGGGTTTTTTTGCCGATTGCCCGTTTCCTTTTCCTCCTCTGATGGCCATTAACGGGGGCGTCAGAGCAGACAAATCATCCTTTTTTTGGCCCTCTTGATCTTTTAAACCTGCCTTCTGCCCCAAAACCGATTTGTCATCAAAGAGGTCTTCAGAAAATGATTATCCCAGTGGGGGGTACACGAGTTGACATTTGGGCTCCCTTCGCTTCATGTTGGACGGATCGATATGCTGATGACGAAATTTGGGGCCCCTGACTGGGAGAACGAGGAGGTAAGATGTGATCAGGTTGCATTAACCATGAAGGACAGATTGGCGACGCTTTCGTTACTAGATTCACAGAGCCCTGACCCAGCGAGACAGGCCTGACGGTCCGAACCAACGATCCGCGGGTGCGTGTTTTGCCAGCACTGGAAGGAGCACCTTCTCTCGTACCTTACCTCCATGTCCTACCCCCCCCTTTTCCCTTTTTACCACCTAAAATTTTCCCCCAGTTTAAAATATAAAAATTTGGAAAGTTGGAAGGTTTTGGAAAAGTTCTTATTAAAAGACGGCAAATCACAGCTATTCTAAATCCCCAAAACAAAAAAAAAATTGTGGATTAAAATTTAAGTGAAAAGGTACCTCTGTCAAACAAAGCTTTATGAAAAAGTTTAAAAAAACCGTATTGAAAAGTATGGATAATAAAAGGTATTTTTTGGGCCCATTTAATACACCTGTGGTGACTACAAAATTTCTGGGGTTCAAATTTAATGCAAGGTACCTCTATAAAAAAAGCTTTATGACCAAAAGTGAAAAAAAAAAAAAACCTATCGAAATGTAAGGTAATAAAAGTATTTTGGCACCTTTAATCGCCTTTTGGGTACACAAAATTGCTGGGGTTTAAATTTAAGTGCCCGGTACCTTTTCAGCAAAGCTTGACTGACCAAAAGTGAAAAAACCCTATATGAAATGTATCTGATAATAAAAAGTGGAGTTTTGCCCTAACTAATAGACCTGCAGTTACTAGAAAAAATTGTATCTAATATAAAATTCGGCTGGCCAATTTTCCAAGTAATATTTCAAAGAAAAATGTTATTATAAAGTATTGCAATGAATGTCAAACCCCAAGTTTTGGGTGCAAAAACCCAGTATCCTTTAAAAGCTTGTCTGTGTTCGCCCGGGGGGGCCCCCCCCCCCCTTCTCCCCTACTTTACGCGGTAGATGTCCTTTAAAATTCTAGCCTAACTACCTAAAAAACTGCAAATCTTGATTACCTAAGTTTTAAGGTTCACAGTAAAAGTAAGCTGTCTCTGTGAACAAATAGAATAATTTTTGCTGAGCTGTTTTACAGAGGAGAGCCCGTCCACTCCCTTTTACATATGACAACGTGATCATGAACGGGAAAGGGGGGTTCTTGTAAAAAGGGTTTTATGTGATTTTTTTCCAGCCATGCAACATACACACCCCAGTATGACGTCCCACCCCACAGGTCCCTGCTCTTTCTCTAAGTGATTTGCTGGCGTCAAAATGACAGGAACGCAAAAATGGCACGAATTAATGATTATTTCACCGTTTTTAAAACCCAAATTATGCGTGACTAAAAAATCCATCAAATAAAAAACGTGCCGATTTTCAAATTTGTCGTATAATCGCTCACACTTTTTTTGTCCTAAATTAAAATAAAGGAATAACCTATTTTTTTCAGAATACGGTAAAAATTTTTGGAATTTCGATACTTAAATTCCCCTTTTTTACATCTACCTGTGATTTTTTGTACACGAAAAAAAAAAAAAAGATCTTTTGTTAAAAAAAAAAGTATTGGTTGTCTCAATGAAAGAAAAAAAGTGAGAATCCCAGATCTGATGAAGGAAAGGAGCCTTTGAAGTTGACATTCTACTTTTTTTATATTTAACTAAAAGAGCCCCGAAAGCTTGTACACTCTCCTTTTCTTTTTTTAATCATAGCTAAATGGAAAAATCTAGAATTTCCCCTTTGATTTCTTAAAAGAAAAAAAGGGGCTCAGAATAGTTTTTTTTCTTGGGGGTAAAGCAAATTGGCCATTTTCTCTTAACCTAAAAAATAATCGATTCAAACAAAAACATTCATCGCTGAAAATTTACTGAAAATCAAAGACACATGGTTATCTACGTGAAGTTATGTCCATCATACACACTCAAGGACTAGAATTATTGTCTGAAAATTTTTTTAGTCGGCTGTTACTTGAAATTCCCCAATTCACTTTTTTTTATATTTTAAACCCAGTGCGATGGACATGTTGCCCTTTGAAAGTAATGCCATATGGATTAAAAATGTGTCGGCTGCACCAAAATCCGGATCGGGGGAAAAATTTTTTTTCTTTCATGAAGAATCTTTTGTCCACCCCCGTTTTTTTGGAAAAATTTTTGAAAAACATTCTGCTGATATTTCTTTCCCAAGCCCCTTTTGGTGGACAAAAAGAAAATGACTTTCTTTGTTGCCATAAAAACCAGTAGGCCCCCCTTTCATTTTTTCAAGCACTTTATTAAATAACAGAAAGTTGATTGATTGCTATGGGCAACAAAAGTCAAAGCCCTAGACGTTTTATACAGGGCCCCTTATCCTTCCATTGAATTTTAAATTCGGGTTTTAAACGGCTGAAATTTGGGACAACAATAGTGGATTGTGTATTAATAGGATTGTTCAACAATCCCCCTACAGTACCTAATGTGTATGGTCACCTTTCAGGGGTATTTTGCCCCCTTTTTTTATAATTGGAATGCAAATGAGCCATGATTAACCACTAAAACTTCCCCTCTCAAATGCTTTTTAAATAAAAATAAAACCATCTAGCTAACCCTGTTTTTTCCCCCCTTTATACAAACATTAATTTTTATCAGTGAAAAGGTTTTTTTAAGCCCTTTTAAAAAAAAATTTAAAAAAAAAACCCAATTCCTGTTTGCCCAATACTGTTTTTGGAAAACCCAAACCCGAACATATTAGGGGACCATGTCACACTGTTTTGGGAAAATGTGTCCCAGTCTACAATCTGTTCTTTGGGTTTCCAAAGGCATATTGGGAAAATTGGAATTGTGGTATGCATTTTTTTGCCTTCATTTTTCTTTTATAAACCTAAAAAAAAAACATTAGTAATTAAATATTTTAAAATTTCTTTTCCTTTTTGAAACCAAAAAGGGAATAAATTCAAAACTTGTAGTGCTCACATCAACCATTACTCTTTGCTAAATATAGTTGGCATTTGTTTCCTCAGAAGATGGTGAATCCCAGGGGGGCCACAAAAACACTGGGTTCAGGTCACGGGTTTCAGTAAGTTGAATAAAGTGACCATTGTTTCATCAGACCCTCCAAGTCCACGCGAGGGCATTCTGCTGGAACCGCCGACCAAGTTAAAAGTGGTTTTACCAACCCTGAGCTGTCTTTTGGGAACTGTAAAAAAAACCCATGACCCGGGAGAACGGGTTTCAAAACATTCTGGCGCTTTCCCCCGTTTTAAAAAGAATTTTAAACGGCCCTTTTCGCCTAGATTACATTTTTCCCATAGTTTTTTTTGTAAAAATTAATACCCAGGAGATTTTGAAAAGCATGCATCAAACTCTTCTATGCCCTTAAACTAATAAAAATTTTGGGAGAGGAAAAATATTAAGATATAAAAATTTATGACTTTTTTACCCGGGAATATTTTTCTTTTTGTATTTTTTGTTCTTACTTAAATTTCCATTAGTATTTTATTTAAAAATGTAGTAAAAAATTTACAATTCCATAAAAAAGGAACATCAAAAAGTAGGACAAAACCCTATTAAAACAATTGATTAAAAAATGAAATTTTTTCAAACATTGTCTTAAAAGATTGTTTTTGAAAATTTAAAAAGGACCACAAACACCTTTATTAAAAATTAGGATAACACTTCTTACCCAGTGTTCTTGTCTGGTGTTTTAAACTATGCAAAAAATTAAAAATTAAAAACAAATTTTTTAAAAAATTTTTTCCCCCAAGTGGTTTTACATGTTGAACTTCTGCAGAAAAAAAAAAACATTCATCTTTAGTGGGGTATATCCTTAATTTTTGGAATTAACCCTGTGGCCAAATGTTAGTGAAGTCGTAAAGGAAACATTTTTCATTTTGACTTTTTTTTTTTTTACATGTACGAGTTTTCTTGGGCGGGGTCAGTTTTTAAATGTTCAGCATCTTTAACTGGGCTTTTTTCCAGGCAGTTTGTGGATTTTTTTCCCTTGTAAAACCTCCATTGTTTTTTTTTTTTCCCCCCCGGTAAAGTAAAAGACATCTAAAAATCCATTAAATAAAAAAACTTAATTACAAATGATTTGAACAGGTATCAGGAATCAAATTATCTATGGAAAAAACATTTAAGATAGAATAAAAAAGTAGTAAAAAAAAAATAATGTACCTTAAACAAAAAAAAATGTAAAAAAAAAAACTAACTGCATGAAAAAAAAAACATGAATTTAAAAAAAAAAAAAAAAAAAACCAAAGTGTATATTTTTATATAAAGTTTTTGGGGAAATATATAATGGATTTTAAAAAGGAATTCAATGTAGATTCAAGTTGAATTTTTTGTTTAATTGTGCTTCTACAGCGTTTCACTTGAATGGTCGGCCCCCCACTGTATTCCACGATTTTAATCTGTGGTGTGGAAAAAAAAAAAACATGTTCCTACTTTGCCGGGGTCATTGGATCCCCTCGAGAGGGTGATGTGGCTTAGCCCAGTGTTAGAATCAGTGGCAAAAACCCTCTCTTTAAATACAAATCTTCGAGAAATCCAAAAAAGTGATTTTTGCCGAGGGTTTTCACTTCAAATTTTTTTTTTTGTTTAAATTT
>JAODAL010065303.1:0-18296 GCA_025379985.1 Phyllomedusa bahiana | reverse complement strand
GATTTAAAGGGGGTGGGGCATTATGTACCCCTCAAATGTCCCCAAAATAACTTCTCGGGGGGAAAAATGCAGCCAGCAATTCCAAACTCCCTAACTATTGCTATCTATGGAGAGGAAAAGGTTATCTAACTAAGTCTTGATTCCCTAAGCTTGCTGCAAACCCCCCTAACTAACTACCTAACTAAGCTAAATAGCAGCTTTTCCTGTCTAAAATTAATAATAAACAAATTATTAATATACAAATCGTGTGCCTGCATGCAAGCAAGCAGAGAGCAAACTGTACAGTACAGAGAGTTTGCTGAAAATGGCCTTCAGAACACAATACAGTAAAATATATATAACATGGTCATGTGATTTTAGCAGACAATGAGAGCCCTACATCTCAGTAATGATGTTTTTGACACTTCCCTATGCACTGCACGGATGGTCCCCAAGAGTGCAGAAAGGTCCTGAAAACTATTAAAATGTCATGTCATATGCCATGGCGAACTCGAACATTTACTCGAATGGACAGTAAAATGTTCGGTTCGGTTTGAGAAAATCGAGATGTTCAACTCGAACTTAACTCTTTAACAGTTCGATCAACACTAGTCCCAGCCTTTGGCTTGGTATGGAACAGGACTAGTTCTTTCAGAATTTTCCCATTGATAAAGAAAAACCACAGTTTTTTCTAGATGGAAGACAGGCAAGCGGTACTTGAAATATGAAGCCAGATGCAGAACTGACAGAGACCAGTGCGGTCAAACATGGAACAGATGCATCTTTACACAGTGTTGTCTCATCCACGAGGCCTAGGCATGGGAGCTTCCGGGGTGCAGTTGGGTGTTCAGACTGCACCAACGAGTGAGTTCCTCCTTTGTTAGATGAACACTGTGCATCTGCATAAGTTCATCTTGAGGGAAGACGGGTGTCAGGTGAAGAATACTAGGGAAGAGAAGTACAAGGTGAGGGACACAGCGAAGCTGGGAGGATGTTGTCTTCTGGCGACCCTCTAACTCTCTGAAAAATGGATGCCAATCCTGTTAGCTAGAGCAATGAGGTCAACCAGGGTAGTTGGTAGGTCATGACTAGACAGCTTGCCCTTGATTCACCCAGAGAGGCCTTCCCAGAAGGTATCCACTAGGGGCTCATTATTCCAGGAAAGCTCAGAGGTCAATGTGCGGAACTAGTTCCTCGAGGCTCCCAGAGGGGTGAGGCCTAGACCAAAGCTTCTCCTGAGAGTAGGCTCATAATGAAAGAAACTTTGGCTCAATCTGATGGGAACTGATGTGCCAGGATTTCAAAATAATTGAAAGCAGCGACACGGGTTAACGAAATGACAGAGGCAGGTGCAGATTATAGCTTGGAAACAATGGATAGTTGACTTTTTAAAACATTTTCAACTCTAAAAGAAATTACGGAATTTTACTTTCAATGAAAAAAAAACAACCCCAGCGGGGGCTTTAAAAATATTGAAATCTCCATCGGGCCCCCCAAAGGGGATTAAAAGGCAAATGGAGGTATCCAATAGGGTATCCAACAGAATTAAAAATCTACCTTTCCTTTCAAACAAACTAATAAAAAGATTTTTTTCCAGTAATGTAGCAACACCTTTTATCCTTTGAGCACGAATATCTAAATAAAACATTGTGGAACCAGAATGTTAATCCGTTCCAGACACAGTAACTACATGTGACAACATGTTTTTTTTTTTTTTAAATCCACTTTTAACAATAACTTTTTTTTTTTGGATGATTAACAACGACTAGAAAACCAAAAAAAAATTCCCTAGGGGGGTTTCACTGAAAAAAATGGAAAATGTTCTTTAGTTTTTTTTTTTATTTAATTAAACCATATGGTTTAAAGGGCATTTTAAATTTTTTATTCTGTGGTTCGCAAATTCACAATTTAAAATTTTAGAAAGTTTGCTGTTTTTTAAAATTTTTTTTTTAAAAAAAAGCTTTTATCTTTAAATTTTAATTGCCTGAACGTGTTAAAAAAACCTATTAACAAAATATTTCTTCTAACATATCCCCCTCCTATGATCCACCAAAATTTCATTTACTCCAGAAGTGGTACAAAAAAACCCTTTGCTCTTTCCGAACTGCATCAAAGAATATGGATACTTCAAAAGTAGAACGAAAACTGCTTCCCGAATTTGGGGGAATCTATTGGGTTTTTCACCCTTTTCGGGTCAAATGACCAAAGGAGCGGACAAGGGTTTAAAGGCCCATGAATGGAGGTGATTGTTCTTAAGCCGACACTTTTTAATGCCCTAACGTGGAGGCATTCTGGGGGGGTGGCACCACACTTTTAATTAGACCCCTCCATGAATTGGGGCGGCAAAACTAGGGACATTTCTGCTTTGACAGGGAGACCAATTTCGGTGGATGCTGACCTGAGGGTCGAAGAAGCTAAATTTTTGTTAGGGAAAAAAAAGTCCAATTTTTTCAACTAACCGGTACAAAATAAAAGGTAAATTTATTAAATTTTCAAATATAAAAAATTAAATTTTTAAAATTTAATAAAAAATTTTTTCATATAAAATAAATTTTAAGAGTATAAATTCCCAAAAAAAAAAAAATATCCTATAAATATTTAAATTAAACAGATTCAAACAATTCAAAAATAAACCCCGATGATGAAGTTGTTCAGATTTTTTTATTATATTTTCATTTCTAATTTTTACTACATTACATTTGAAATTAATTTTTGCTGCTCTCAGCCTTTATTATACATACAGCAAGAGCTAGCAAACCCAGGTCTTGCTGGTACCTGTGGTCCACCAAGCAAGATTAGTACCATATTTAAATTCTCTGACATGCAATTCTAATGACTTTTTATTTTTCAGCCTATCTATAGCATTTATATGTGTTTCAATCGCACAACTTATGCCCTAAGTTTCCCCTAATATGCGCCAAACCACACAGGTGAGGTCAATAACCTTTATCAACATTTATGAACACACAAAAACAACTTTCGTACATTCAGGCGCATTATACTAAAAAATAGATAAGAAAATGAACGTCAATGCACCTAGTTCCATACATGTCTCCCTTACTGTCAATTTTTTTCTTACCTACAAGATTAATGGAGCCCATGTAGACCATTTTCAGCAACTGAGACTAGCATACCTATTACTACAAAACCATGGTGTTTTCAATTATTAATACATAGTGGAGAGTCATTGCAGCTGGCTCTAAAATCATTCTGCATACCAGACTACAAAAAGACACAAAAAGAAAGATCCGCTCACCTCTATTCCTCAGCGTCTTAATATTGCTTCCAATATTTTTTACAAGGATATTTGCAATACAAAACACACAGGTTTACTAATTTAGAGTCATTCAGTATCTTAAACATAGCATGATGTGTGAGTGACAGATATTCCCTTAAATGCCATGTTTAAACAGATGAAAACATTCTTTAAATATTAACCCTAAGGCTATGTTCACACGGCTTATTTTGGGACATATTTCAGCCCGTAATTCGCACTGTACTTCGCTAATTATGGCTTATTAATGGGTTTCTCTCATAGCAAACAATAGGACTAAATCGCTCCTCTCCCTGCTCGCACAATACGGCAAGCAGGGAGAGAAGTGACCTGTCAATTAATTTTTCACGAACGTACACGCTGAGAATAATGAATGTCCATGGGGCTGGCGGCTGGCCGCCCTCCTGCCCCCCCTCCCTGTGGGTTATTTGGTGTCAAAGTGCCATGCTGGAAGACCCAAGCATGTCCCATCTTCAATGCTTTTACCCTATGGCAGAAAAGTTTGATTTCCAAAATCTTTCAATTGATCGCCTCCCTTCAAGCAGTAATCCTGTCCCCTTTGCAGAAAAGCCTCCCTCCCAAAGTATGATGTATCCATCCCCATGATTCACGGTTTGGACAGTGTTCTTGTGGTTGTACTCATCCTTTTTCTTCAAACACAGTGAGTGGAGACCAAAAGTTATACTTTGGTCTCATCTGACCACATGACCTTCTACCATGCCTCCGCTAGATTATCCAGATGGTCAGTGGCAAACTTTAAACAGGCCTGGACATGTGATGGTGTGAATAGGGGTACCTTCTGTGTCTTAAAAATTGTAATGCATGACAGCATTGTGTGTTACTAGCGACAATCTTTGAGACTGTGGCCCCAGCTCTATTCAGGTCATTGACAAGGTCCTCCTATGTTGTTCTGTGTTGATTTCTGTCTGACCATTAATAAATCATCCTTACTCCAAAAGAGCAAACCTTGCAAGGGCCCAAGACGATAGGAAGATTAAAAACAGTCAACTGCGTTTTCTTCTATTTTCTAATAATAACACACAATTTGCCTTCCTCACAAGCTTGCTTGCCAAATGTCCTGAGCCAAAACCCAGCCTTGTGCAGGGCTACAATTATGTTCACGTAGTCCTATTAGACTTTTCTCCTTGGAGAGACACAACTTCTTAGACACAACTTCCATAACCCTCCAGCAAATGGCTTGAGACTTTAAGTAAGGTTTTGTCCGCTCTTGTCATCGGTTCTGTTTTCCTTCTTCCTTACCACTCATAAGCTTACAACGTTACATCTAATACCACCCACTTTTTTCCCTTAGCTCTTTTCATAGTTCCCTATATTACTAGGTTCTAATCATTTTTCCCTACTGTATCTCAGTCTCAAATATAAAAAGGATTAGAACCTAGTAAAATAGGGAACTATGAAAAGAGTTAAGGGAAAAAAGTGGGTGGTTAGAAGAAGTAGAAGTAATGAGTGGTAAGGAAAAGAAGGAAAACAGAAGAAACGAGCGACAAAACCTTACAGACTCAAGCCATTTGCTGGAGGGTTATGGAAGTTGTGTCACACCACAAGGAGAAGAGGGAAACCCATGCACTCCTCTCTATCACCTCCCTACTTTCTTTACTAATAATGGTGCACCAAGTGCAAAGCAAGTATTGGGAGAAAAAAAGACATGACAAACTGGAAAATCAATATAGTTACCATTTTAACTTGTGCTGCTCTGAAGAATTAGTGTTATGGGGTTAGTAGGTATGAGATGGGGCAATTCTCAAAAATCCGATCGGTTTCACTTCGACCGAATTTACCGACAATAAAAAAATTCGGTATCCGAATTAACTTCGGCAAGAATCCATGCTGTTAAAAAAGCACTATTTCCAGGCTGCACAGAGCCATCAGGTGCAGTATAATGTTGTGCTACTGCTTAAATATGCAGAGGAGCATGGTTTGGATCTTCTTACATATGTTGTGTTTTTTAGTATGACACGCAATGACCTGCCGCCGCTCGTTATAATCGCTACACTATAACAATCCCTGGCACATAGATGGCAAAACTGACCGGCAAAAAACTCAAGCGGGAATGTACCTGATAAAGCCGGCCAGCAAAAGCTTGGAAAAAAACACGCTGAGACTACAGGTGGCAACATTAGTTGTCAGAGTGTGGAGGGTGACGGCGCAGCCACAGCAGCATGAGTCAGCAGTGGCACAATGACATTCTTGAGGTGCAAAACACGAGAGGAAGCCGACAGAGGGCACAATGACAATAGAGCGGAGGTCACGACGGCAGCAGTATGAGGTCAGGCATAGGCACAATGACATTCTGGGAGGCGGCAAAACAGTATTAGCCACAGAGTGAGCACAATGATTCAGTGTGAGGTCACAAAGCAGCAGCATGAGATCAGGCATTGTCACAATGACATTCTGGAGGATCGTCAAAAACAGTAATTAGGCCAAAGAGTGGCACAACCACACATGTGTGGAGGTCAACCGGCGCCAGCAAGTAATGAGACAAGGCAGTGGCACAATGACATTTCTGAGTGCGCAAAACAGGAATTCTGGCCACAGTAGAGGGCAAATCACACAGTGTGAGGTCACGGCGGCAGCAGTATTAGGTCAGTCAGAGGCCACAAGACATTCTGGAGGCGGCAAAACATATTAGGTCCCACAGAGTGGCACAATGATACAGTGTGGAGTGTCACGACAGCAGCAGCAAGAGACCAGCAGTGCACAAAGACATTCTGGAAGGCGAGCAAAACAGCTGATTAGGCCACAGAGTGGCACAATCACACCACACAGTTGTAGGATGGTCACATCAGCAGACAGCATGAGAATCAGGCAGTGGCACAAGACATACTGTGCTTTGGCAAAACAGGAGGAACCACGAGAGAGGGCACATGACTGAGAGCGTGCGGTTCACGCGGCAGCAGCATGATGTGTCAGGAGTGGCACAATGACACGTGTGGAGGACATGGGCAGCAGCCACGGCAGCAGCATGAGGTCAGACAGTTGCACAATTACACAATTGGATGTCACGGCAACAGCAACAGCAGCACAGCATGAGGTCATAGATGGCAACAATACAGAGTGTAGAGGAGGGTGGGCAATACCAGTCTCCCTGGTAAGATGTGGTAGGTCAGATGGAAAACTGTCAGCCAGATGTAGGCATCAGGCGGGTGGTTTGGCATCAAAAGGTCTGATAGCCAGGTAATGTTATGAACCCAGACTGACTAAGGCAATGGGTGTGTGGAAATCCTTGCCGAATCCACCCTGAATTCATCTTGCCAAAGGTCAGTCGTTCCACATTTCACGTGGACAAGAAGCGGTGGTTCTCCTTCTTGGGGTAACGATGGCCCCCGCCAGCACTGAACACGCCGCTCTAGATGCCACACTGCAGGCCGGGCATGACAGCTTCTCCACTGCAAACTCGAGCAAAGTTTGCGGCCACACATCCAGTTCGGCTGCACATTAGTCCAGCGTATCTTCAAACTGAGGTGGCAGGAGTGCTATTCAATAGGCCACAACCCTGTTGGATCAGGTGGACTGCTCTACCAGGACCTGGCTGCTGCTGCAACTGCAGGGACTGCCCTCCTCACTAAGCGGGTGAAGGAACTTCTCATCAGTGACTCCCAACTTATATGTTACTAGACAGTGATGGGAGCTGGTACTGCTTCCTACCTCCCTCCACCTTCCCCCAGCAGCCCGGCATTATTTCGTGAGCGCTGAGGTCAGACCTGTCAGAGGAGGGACGAAAGCCGACATAGGCAGTGGCCAACTATGATGGAGGAAATTCCCAATAGTATTTTGAGATTGTCTTCTCCTCTCAATAAGCGGGAAAAAGGCTCCCATTTTGGACCTGGTAAGCGAGGGTCCAATAGGGTTGAGAGCCAGGAAGTCATTCCCTCTGCCGGATGCTGGTACTATCTTCTGGCTATTTTCCACTAATAGCCAGGGCAAATAACATGCGGCGGGCCATCTGCACAAGAGACTCCGAGGGGCACTCCCTGCCACCAATTCCCCCACTGAATCCTGCCACGGTGCATGGGGGTCCCTCTGCCTCATCTTCCCCTCCTCTCCAGCACCTCCCCTCCAGCTGCTTCCTGCCACTCCTCTCCTGTGTCACCTGGGTAAAAAAATCCACTCATTTCACCAGACAAAGCTTTCTGCACCAATTTCCTACCTCCTCCACCTCCTCCATTTCAGTCCCCACCTGACTCATGTGGCCCACGAGATTAGTCGCCACGTCTCCAGTCCCCGGCCCAGACAGATTTTTTCAGCATCTATTTCCAGGACACATGACGCAGTGGAATGACTTATTCATACCCATAGTCCTGGTGACTGACAAATAAAGTCGCCTCCTATCGAATGGCCTCACCAACGGCAAGGTGTCACGCATGTAAGCTGCCACTGGTCGACAAAAAAGTAACACCGGGGAGTACTTCTGTCTGCCTGGATCATCAAAAACTCGTTTAATGGCCTTTCTACTGATCCATCACATCGGTCCAACATGGCAGAGCTAGGAATTCCAGCGGGTGGAAAACATCGCATATCAGAGTGTGATTGGGGAGGCCGATCCTGCCGCTGCAACTCGAGGAGGTTGTTCCTGGCTTTGTACGAATGGATAAAGTGCAAGCACAGTTTTCCCTGGCATTTTTTCAGAATATCTGAAGATTCGGTTGAAGACTTCAGAGAACCTTTTCACAACCAGAATAAACACATGCGCCATGCAGGGGCGCAATGGACCATCCCTCCTCGTGCAGCGCGGGACACCCATTTCCACCCATTAGTCCCGTCACCATGGTTCCGATTTGCAGTAGGCCGCAGAAGAAAGCCACACCTCGATTCTTGCTGCATGGCGCGGAGGCAGATCCTCCGCCTGTGTGACTTCGTTCGCCGAGGCAAGCCAGTTGTAAACAGCGTGGACACCGCGGTGGCCCTACCTAAAGAACGCATGTGGTATGATGAGATGCAGTAACTTGAGGAGGCTGAGAAGGCGGTGGTGGTGCGGAGGGAGGAAGGAGGCGGACATTGGCGCAGGTGCAGCAGTTTTCACAACGTTGAGGAGAAAGCGGCGTCCTCCTGTACCAAGGTTGTTGGTGGCCCTGGGCCGGAAGGCACATTCCCGCCAGTGGTCCCGTAAGAGGACATGTACCTGGTATGGCCCGACCTAGTTACAGCTCCAGACCGTCCGCTGCTGGCCGTGTGCACCTGTAACAAACCGATAAGCTTCAATGACGACCCACCTTCTGTTCTCACATATTCAATGAAGTGCGGTACTCGGCCTTTTTGGAAAATAAATTACGGCTTGGAACACTCTCATCTCGGCTCTGCACAAGCCCTTAAGTTCTTGAATTGAGTCATAGTCCCACGCATAATGGAAAGGGAGAGGACTGCAATACGACCACTTGGACAGTAGCAAACGTGTCAGCTTTCTGCACCATAGGAAAAAAAATGGGTAGATGCTTGACTGTTTGACGTCTTTGGCAATCGTCCTCGCTGAACGACGCTGGCCCCATGGAGTAGCGAGGAGCAGTGAGCATCTGGACCGGGGATGATGTTCAAACAGAAACAGCTCCCAACTGCATAGAGGTGATGGAGCCCTGACATGTGGCTTCAATGGCATGCGTTCCAACTGGGCGCTGGCAGTCTGCAGCAGTGCGCGGCATGCAGGAAGGACCACCACATCTGAGGCCATGTTTCTCATCACACCCACCACCGATGGTGACGCTGTGCATAGAGTTTGACGCAGGGGCCGAGATGCCAACGTTAACTCCCTGCCACGCTTCACTTTCCTGCCCACAGATTCATACTAAACCCCTAATTCGTGTCTCCTCCGGTTCCTTAGCAACAAAACTGCCACAATCCCGACCGAGTTATTCCGGATTTTTACCGCCAACGCTCCGCACTGAGTGACTACTCTTACTATACTCGCCCGCCTGCCTGCGTTCTCTCGCTTAGAGGCCGACCTGTGCCGCTACAATTCATTGACCTGCAAATCGGGTTTTTTACCCTGTGGGGCCGCTTGGCCTCCCGACCTCACAACCACTGGCTGCTATCCTGCTGACGTCACGGCCACAACGACCCACTTGCTGTCCTAGCGCTGCTATGTCCGCAGAAACGCCAAGCTGACTCCCGCTCCATTCTTCATCCTGACGATGAAGAAGCCCTTGCCTCACCACGGCTCCCAAGATGCTGTCGGCTACATCTCAATCTATTTTTGTGTTTTATAATCGTCACTGCTGTCCACTTCACCGGTCTTTTGGATAAGCCGAGAGCTGACCTCTCACAACAATGACCTCCCCTGGCCACACTCCACATCTATACTTGGGCCCGGCCTACGCAGAAGCAGGCGATATTGCCTCCTCAATTGTTGACCTGCCCCTCCTAAAATTGTTCATCCTCGCAATATAGTGGCGCTGAGTCCCAGACCAATAGTATATCTCTGTGAGGGACACCGGATGGGACAGAGGCTGCTGAGACAGGTGAGGGCCGCTGTACCCCTCGCCGGGCCATGCCAACCTAATGTTGTGTGTCTGAAGGATCCCCACGACTCCTAGGCTGGGTTGACAGATGTCATCGTGAGAGGAAGAGTATGACCTAGTCAACCATCAAAGAACCTTGGGATTGTCTGAACAACACAGGCCCTTGGGGGGGGGGGGGGGGCGGTGGCCCTAGATGACAGCGCAGTTGTTGGCCTGTCATGGCCCTCACCGAGTGACCCCTGCTGGCGACGTCCCCTTGCTGTCCTGGCCCTGGGTCTGTTCCAGGAATGTTTGTGCCACTCGCCACAACGCAGGTCAGAGCCTGCCACCTCTCTTCTGAACATACTGATGTCTAAAATGTACAGACACTGTTTGATGATGATATCTGTATCATGATAAATAATACACCCAGATTTTTGACTCCAAATGAACCCAGAAACAAGCTTGGTTTAACCCTTTGGCATTATAAATTGCGCTCCACAATGCCCCAGGAAAAATTTTACTTGTATGTGTCGTTTAAAAAAAACCCTGTGTGATTTTTACAAAATGTAAAAAGCAAAACAGGCTTAATTAACCTTCGAATGAATTGGGCACAGGAAAAAGTATAAATTTATTGCCGGTTGAAAAAGAAACGGTTTATTTTTTGACAGCACACCACAAAAACACGCTTAAATTAACCCCTGGAATGTAAATTGCGCCAAAGAATTGAGCCGCACAAATAGTAGCTTTGTAGCGTGTTTAACAATTGCGTGTTGTTTCTGACGGACAGCAGCAGACAAGAATACAGTTTGTAATTAACCATTGCTTTGAATTAGGCTACAGAAAAAATTATATATTCTTTTGGTTTTGCCATTGAAAAAAGAAGAACGGTTTCTTTGTGGTTCATCACACCAGCAATAACAACGCTTCAATTAACACATGGATGTAAATTGCGCCAAAGAATTTGAGCCGCACAAATAGTAGCTTTGTAGCGTGTTACAACGCATTTTTTCTTCTACGCCACACAACAAGAGATACAGTTTGTAATTAACCTTTTGCTTGTGAATTAGGCTTACAGGAAAAAGTTATATATTTGGCGTTTGAAAAAACGGTTTATTTTTTGTCACACACCAGGCAAAAGCAACCTTGAAAATAAGCCCCTGGATGTAAAAAAAAAGAAAAAAAAAAAAAATTGGCGCCAAAGAATTGACCGCACAAAAGAAGTAGCTTTGTCGCGTGTTACAATTGCGTGTTATCTAGCGCCACACCAACAAAGATACATTTGTAATTAAAAACCTTTGCTTGTGAATAGGCTACCGGAAAAATTATATATTTAGAGCCATTGAAAAAGACGTTTATTTTGTGGTTCAGCACCCCAGCAAAACAACGCTTAAATTAACCCCTGGAGGTAAATTGCGCGAAAGAATTGAGCCAACACAAAATAGTAAGCATTTAAGCGTGTTACAATTGGCGTGTTTTCTACGCCACACAACATGAAGGTACAGATTGTAATTAACCTTTTTCTATGTTAATTAGGCTACCAAAAATTTATATAAATTGGCGTTGAAAAAGTACGGTTTCTTGGGTCAGCACAACAGCAAAACAACGCAGTAATTAACCCCTTGATGTAAATTGCCCATAGAATTGAGATCCGCACAAAATAGTAAAGCTTTTGTAGCGTGATTACAATTGCGTTTTTTCTACCCACACAACAAGAGATACCGATGTAATTAACCATTGCTTATGTGAATTAGTCAACAGTAAAAATTTATATATTTTGGCGTGAAAAAGACGTTTCTTTTTCTTGGGGTCAGCACACCTCAATTTTTACAACGCTTTAATTAACCCCTGGCTGTAAATTGCGGCAATAGAATTGAGCAGCCAAAAATATGTGTATTTGTATTGTAAAAACGCTGTTTTCTTGAAATAAAAACAACGGATCCGGCTTAGAGTCCCACATGATATTGAATGTTAATATGCAGCTGCAGAGGAACGCACACTGGATTTCAGATCCAATATCCCTCATAAAATTCGAAATAGAACATAAAAGAACAGTCACTGAAGACACCAGCATTGAGACCACCCCCACCAGAAATCGGAGCTAAATAAAATCAATTCATCAGTAAGAGCCTATCAGCGCCGTCATCAGCACCACCCATGATCAGTACATGAGAGCGGTAAGCGCTCCTGCGTCGCGCCCCAGGACATTATATAGTGCGGGGTGACGACACAGAATCCCGCCGACTCTGATTGCTTATCTCTGCACATGTCATGCCATGCTTTGCCCTCTCCTCCCAGAGTTGCTTTTGGCCCCATGAAGCGCCATGTGCTCGCAGCCATTTAATCAATCAAAAGCACACTTCGTTCACCTTCCGAAAGTACCCCACCCAAAGTACCGATCTTCGTTCCGTAACCTAATTTTTCCTGAAATTCAAACGAAATGTCCACTGTCGATTAGAATCAATTCGACCCATCTCGTAGTATAGGGTATGTTGATGTGTAAGCATTCCAGGACTTAAGTTAGCATATACAGTATCTGACAAAAGTGAGCACAACCCTCATATTTTTTGTAAATATTGTGCAATAACTTTTCATATGACAACACTGAAGATGTGATACTTTGACACAATGTAAAGTAGTCAGTGTTCCAGCTTGTATAGCAGTGTAAATTTGGTTGGCCCTCAAAATAACTCAGTACACAGTCTTAAATGTCTAAACCGCTGGCAGCAAAAGTGATTACACCCCTAAGTGAAAATGAACAAATTATGCCCAATTTGCCATTTTCCCTCTAAGGTGTCATGTGACTCATTAGTGTTACAATGTCTAAGGTGTGAATGGGGAACAGGTGTGTTAAGTTTGATGCTATTGCTCTCACACTCTCTCACACTGGTCAAAGGAAGTTCAACATGGCCCCTCTGCATCCACTGTGAGAGGTACACACCTTTTGGAAATAAAATAATTAGAAACAGGAAAAAAATTATTCATAAAAGAAAGTGTTTTAGCTACTTTAACAGGGGGCACTAAAGCTATCAGGATAAACATATATGTAAAATAATGATAAAAACAGTAAAGCGAGAAAAAGAAAGGCAGTTTGCCAAAGAGAGCAAAACTGACCTCAAAATATTAATTATATAAATTGTGAAAAGATTAAAACAGAAAATGTTGGCTCTTTGAAAAGTAATGAAGGAGGTATTGTAGAGGGTGATGAAGAGAAAGAAAACCTATTAAACAATCTCTCCACTGTATTTATTAAAGAAAATAAACTTTCTGTTGGTGAGTAGAGGGGTTAAGGTAAATTCCACCTTAAATGTTTCTTATCTAACCAAGGGATAAGTGCAGCTCTGCCTTAAGTACATAAAAATAGACAAATCACCAGGTCCTGATGGTATACACCCTTATGTCCCAAGGGAAATAAGTGATGTGATAGACAGGCCCCTATATTTATGGACTCTATAGTAAAGGAGTATGTCCAAAAGGTTTGGCACATTGCAAATGTGGTGCAAAAATTCAAAAAGATGTCAAAAAGTGAGCCTGGAAACTATAGGCTGGTAAGTTTAACCTCTGTTGTGGGTAAAATGTTTGAAGATCTTCTAAGATGCTATCCTGGAGTATCTAATTGAAAATAAATGTATAACTCTGTTCCAGCATGGGTTTATGAAGGATCGGTCCTGCCAAACTAATCTCATCAGCTTTTATGAAGAGGTTAGTCCTAGACTTAATGGGGGTGAGGCATTGGATGTCATGTCTCTGGATATTTGTAAAGCATTTTATACTCTGCCACATAAAAGGTTGGTAAATAAAATGAGAATGCTTGGACTGGGGGAAATGTTTGCAACTGGGTAAGTAACTAGCTCAGTGATAGAAACAAAGGGTGGTGATAAATGGTGCATACTCAGACTGGATTCCTGTTACTAGTGGGGCACCACAGAGGTCAATATTTGGCCCTATTCTCTTTAATATATTTATTAACAATCTTACACATGAATTGCATAGTAGAATATCAATCTTTGCAGATGATACTAAGCTCTGTAATATAATCAACACAATAGAGGATAATGTTTTATTGCAAAGGCAGCTGGATAAATTGGAGGCCTGGCAGAGAATTTGCAGAAGAAGTTTAGCATAGATAAATGAAAGGTTATGCATATGGGAAAGAAAAAAAAATTCCATAATTACTGGTTAAACGTAAAAACACTGGGAAAAAGAAGACATTGAGAAGGACTTGGAAATCCTATTGTACAATAAAATAACTTGTAGCAGCCAGTGTCAGGAAGCAGGTGCCAAGGCAAACAGGATCATGGGGTTTATTAAAAGGAGCATAGCTGCACACCAGGATCACATAATTCTACATTTATACAAGTCACTGGCCAGTGTGTACAGCTGTGGGTACCAGTTCACAGGAAAGACATTGTAGAGCTTGAACAGGTTCAAAGGTGGGCAAAAAAATGGCTGCAATACCCAGAAAAATTAGCAAAATTAGGGTTATTTATTTTAAAGAAAAGACGGCTTCGGGGAGACATAAGAAATATGTATAAATATATTAAAGGTGTCATGATCATGACAGAAAGAACCCCAGCGTTGAGTTCTGGTCGCCGGCCATGGCCGTTGCGACGTAAGCCGTGGTTTTTGATATAGTGTCTACATTTGTGTTCACTAGTGTGAACTGGGTTTTCTTCCCTGCTATCTTGATTGATTCCTGGCCGACGCCCGGGACAGAAATCGTCCAGCACTCCACGGGTTAACCTGGCTCCTTGCTCCTGGTGATTGACAGCTCTACCTTCCTATCTGGTCTTCTGTTTCTTCCTCCTATTGCCTTTGTCCTTAGTTCTCCTGGAAGGTATTTAAGGGTTCTTCTGTCTCTTCTCCTTGCCTGTTATATTGGTTTGTTTCTGCCTATACTCGCCCTCTTTACTCTGTGCCTCCCTGGTTATCTTACTCTGCTTGTTTTACGTTTATTCTTCTGCCTTCTGACTTTGTACCGCGTTCCCAATAGTTACCTACTTGGCTTGCTTGACCATCCCTTATTGTGTTTGTTTTGTTTGTCTGCGTCTTGTGTTTCCACGCTATTCAGTATAGTGTTCAGTCTTCTGGTTGGGGCCGACCTATTAAGGAGTCGGGCACACGAAAAGGCAGGGACAGGGGTTGGGATCAGTGTCAGGGCCTCACACTGTCTGTGTCTGTTCGTGCGCCCCTGAAGGATCCCTTACATTATAAGAGGCCCTACCCCAGTCGACTCTCCTCGCGGTTCAATATGAGTACCGACTTGTCGGTCACCGACCGCTTGGATGAGTTGACAACTCAGCTTCAGAGCATGGCGGGGCTTAATAATCAAGTCTCGCAGCGTCTGGATGCCATAACTAAACCGGTACCTGGACTCGCCGCCCCGTCTGTGTCCCTACCTGCCCCTGTTTTTGTGGATCCTAGCATACGTCATAAGTCTAAGATGCTTCTTCCTGATCGCTTTGACGGAAATCCTGACAGGTTCCGAACCTTCAACTATTTTCCCACTGAGGCTGAGAGAGTAGCAGTTGTTGTGTCTCTCCTCCAGGGCCCACCTCAGGATTGGGCATTAGCTATACCCTCGGAAGCCCCTGAGTGGAGATCTATGGCCAGATTTTTTTTAGCTTTAGGACAGGTTTATGATAACCCCAACCGTGTGGCATGGGCGGAGACTCATTTGCTAGCTATTCAGCGGGCCGCTGCTCGGCTGAAGACTACTGTTCCGAGTTCCGCCAATGGTGTACGTTGACCGGGTGGTCTGACCAACCTCTGAAGACCCTTTTCAGACAAGGACTGTCTGATGCCGTGAAGGATGCTATGGTCAGCCATCCAATCCCTGAGACCCTGAGTGACTTATGACTCTAGCTGTGACTATTGACAGAAGACTAAGGGAGAGACACAGGGAAAAGCAAGGGGGTTTAACTGTTCACTCAAGTCAGGCTTTCCTGTAAACCTGCTTCTTCCTTCTTTGAGAGTTCTTCTCTCCCATTTCCCTCTCAGTCTTCTGGAGAAGAAACCCATGGTGTTGGGTCTTACGTCTGCTGCCACCAGGAGGAGACACCGTTGGAGAACGCCTGTGCCTTTATTGCGGGAAGTCTGACCATTTCCTGAGAGACTGTCCTATTAGGCCTAATTCACCCCAAGGTAACACCGAACATCTGCACAATTTCCAGGAAGGTAACTCGGATGTACAGGTACCTCCTAACTCTGATAAACAAGTTTGTTTTGCCGTAACCTTAGTTTCTAGCTCCAAGACTTTTGCTTGTCGTGCCTGAATGACTCGGGTGCAGCTGCTAATTTCATCAGTATGGCTGTTGCTAAAGCCTTGGGTTTTGGAACTTGTTGCTTTGTGTTCTCCATTTTTTGTTTCAGGTGTAGATTCTACCTCACTAACCGGAGGAAGATAAAATTTTGTACTGCTGAGGTCACTTTGAATGTTGGGAGTTCGCATACTGAAAAACTTTCATTTTTTGTCATGGAGAAACTCTCTGCAGATATTTTTCTTGGGTTGCCCTGGCTCCGCCTCCATAATCCGTTGTTCAACTGGAGAACCACCACGTTGATCAAATGGGGTGACTCATGTGGTGCTCATTCAAAGACAGTGCATCCCTTGGTGTGTGCTGTAATTAATGCTCATGATATTTCAGAATGTAATTCTAGCGTCTTTGATGGGGATGTTGGGGAACATCTGCCTCCACACCAGCCTGTGTTTGTCCTATAGACCTCCCTCCGGGGGCAAAGCTCAACTCGTCTGCCCCGGAACGAGAATCTATGCATCTGTCAATTGAGAAACCTGAAAATATTCTTTCTTCTCAACTACCAGTTCACAAAATTCTGCTCCTCCCAAGCTGGCCCGCTTTTGCCGTGACGATGGTTCCCACTTCACGTATTCTGCCACTACAGGTGATAAAACTAAAATAGAAACCGCCGTTAATCAACTGTGCACAGTCTGGGCTAGGAGTCATAAGACTCTAAAAAACGCCCACTAAAAATAAAAAAACCTAGTAAAAACCGCCGAACCAGACCAAAATATGTCCACCTCGAGTCTCATCTCAAAACATGCCCCCAAGCTGGAAAAGGAAAGAATTCACCAGGTCCATTCTGCTAAACATAGAGGATCTGTTGAGGGTCCGATGGCCCCTCATAAAGGGGGGGGGGGGTACTGTCATGATCATGCCAGAAAGAACCCCAGCGGTGAGTTCTGGTCCCGGCCATGGCCGGTGCGGCGTAAGCCGTGGTTTTTGACATAGTGTCTACATTTGTGTTCACTAGTGTGAACTGGGTTTTCTTCCCTGCTATCTTGATTGATTCCTGGCCGACGCCCAGGCCAGGAATCGTCCAGCACTCCACGGGTTAACCTGGCTCCTTGCTCCTGGTGATTGACAGCTCTACCTTCCTATCTGGTCTTCTGTTTCTTCCTCCTTTGTCCTTAGTTCTCCTGGAAGGTATTTAAGGGTTCTTCTGTCTCTTCTCCTTGCCTGTTATATTGGTTTGTTTCTGCCTATACTCGCCCTCTTTACTCTGTGCCTCCCTGGTTATCTTACTCTGCTTGTTTTATGTTTATTCTTCTGCCTTCTGACTTTGTACCGCGTTCCCGATAGTTACCTACTTGGCTTGCTTGACCATCCCTTATTGTGTTTGTTTTGTTTGTCTGCATCTTGTGTTTCCACGCTATTCAGTATAGTGTTCAGTCTTCATGTTGGGGCCGACCTATTAAGGAGTCGGGCACCCCAAAAGGCAGGGACAGGGGTTGGGATAAGTGTCAGGGCCTCACGCTGTCTGTGTCTGTTCATGCGCCCCTGACGGATCCCTTACAAAAGGTCAATAGGTCATGATCTATTTATACCCTGGATGAAAAATAGGGGGCATTCTCTACGCCAAGAGGAACATTTCTACATAAACTTAGAAATGGATTCTTTACTGTAAGAGCAATTAGACTGTGGAGCTATCTGCCAGAGGAACTTGTCATGGTAAATTTACTGACAGACTTCAAACAGTGTCCAGATGCATTTATAATAATATAACAAGTTATAGTGACTAAGATTCTTAAGAAGGGTCGTCTATCCAGGGATTTATTCTGATTGCCGGATTGGGAATTGGAAGGGATTTGTTTCCCCTAACATGAGGACAATTAGATTATGCCACATGGGGTTTTTGTCTTCCTCTATATCAACACTACAGCACAATAGGCTGAACTTGATGAATGTCTGTATTTTTGGCCTTACAAACTATGTTACCTCATGGCAAAGAACTGTCTAAGTATCTGAGAAAAAGTGTTGTTACTCTACACAAAGATGGGCTCAGTTATAAGAACATTGCCCACACCCTGAAACTGAGCTACAGAATAGTTTCCTAGACCATAAAGCAGTTTAATAAGATAGGTGCCACTCAGAACAGGCCTCACTATGGTCGACCAAAGAAGTTGAATGCACGTGCTCTGCATCATATCCAGAGTTTGTCTTTTCAAAATGTGTTGCCAGCGTTGCTGCAGAGGTTAACGGATGGGGTAGTAGGCCTGTCAGTACTTAGACCATACACACCCACTGCACAAATTGGGCCCGCGTTGCTGTCATCCCCAAAAAAGCCTCATTAAA
>JAODAL010065302.1:0-18296 GCA_025379985.1 Phyllomedusa bahiana | reverse complement strand
GGGTTTTTGGGGGGTGTTTGGAGGGTTTTTTCTGGGGTTTTTTCTGGGGTTGTTTGGGGTGTTTGGGGTGTTCTGGGTTTTCTGGGGTGTTCTGGGGGGGTCTGGGTTTTTTTTCGGGGGGTTTGGGGTGTTCTTTTGGGCTGTGGGGATGTTCTTGGGGTTTCTGGGTGTTCGGGGGGTTTCCGGGGGTTCTGGGGTGTTCGGGGGGGTGTTCTGGGGGGTCTGGGGATGTTTGGGGGCTTGGGGGGGGGGTTCGGGGGGATTTTCTGGGGGTTGTTCGGGGGGGGTTTCTGGGGTTTTTCTGGGGTGTTCGGGGGGGGTTTGGGGGGGCGTTTTGGGGGTTCGGGGGGGGTTTTTGGGGGGGTTTTGGGGGGTTCTGGGGGTTCTGGGGGTGTTTGGGGGGGTTTGGGGGGGGGTTTGGGGTGTTTGGGGGGTTTTGGGGTGTTCTGGGGTGTTCCGGGGGTGTTTGGGGGGGTTTTGGGGGGAGTTTGGGGGGTTTTTTGGGGGTTCGGGGGTGTTTGGGGCGTTTGGGGGTTCTGGGGCGTTCTGGGGTGTTCGGGGGGTTTTTGGGGGGTGTTTGGGGGTGTTCTGGGGGCGTTCTGGGGTGTTCTGGGGGGGTTCTGGGGGGTTCTGGGGGTTTGAGGGTTTGGGGGGTTCGGGGGGTTTTTGGGGGCGTTTTGGGGGATGTTCTGGGGGTTTTCTGGGGGTTGTTTTGGGGTCGGGGGGTTTTTTCGGGGAGTTTTGGGGGGTGTTTGGGGATGGTTTGGGGGAATTTCTGGGGGTGTTCGGGGGGGCGTTCTGGGGCGTTGGGGGGTGTTCGGGGGGTGTTTGGAGGGGTTTTGGGGTTTTTCGGGGGTTCTGGGGAAGTTCGGGGGGTGTTCTGGGGGGTGTTCTGGGGTGTTCTGGGGTGTTCGGGGGTTGTTCTGGGGGTGTTCTGGGGGCGTTCTGGGGGCATTCCTGGGGTGTTCTCGGGGCATTGTGGGGGCATTCCGGGGGTGTTCTGCGGGCGTTCTGGGGGTGTTCTCGGGGCATTCTGGGAGTGTTCTGGGGCGTTCCGGGGGTGTTCTGGGGGCGTTCTAGGGGTGTTCCGAGCATTTTCCGGGGGCGTTCTGGGGGCGTTCTGGGGGAGTTCTGGAGGTGTTCTGGGGGTGTTCTGGGGGTGTTCTGGGGGTGTTCTGGGGGCGTTCTGGGGATGTTCTGTGGATGTTCTGGGGGTGTTCTCGGGGCGAGCTGGGGATGTTCTGGGGGCGTTCTGGGGGCATTCTGGGAGTGTTCTGGGGGCGTTCTGGGGATGTTCTGGGAGTGTTCTGGGGAGTTCTCTTGCACAGCCCCGCGGGGGCAGTCCTTGTGGATGTTTGTGGGTGTTCTGGGGGGCGTTCTGGGGGGTGTTGGGGGGGGCGTTCTGGGGTGTTCTGGGGGTGTTCTGGGGGTGTTCTGGGGGAGTTCTGGGGGCGTTCTGGGGGTGTTCTGGGGGTTTCTGGGGGTGTTCTGGAGGGTTCTGGGTGCGTTCTGGGTGCGTTCTGGGGGCTGTTCTGGGGGTGTTCTGTTTGGGGTGTTCAGAGGGAAGCGCTTCTGGGGGTGTTCCTGGGGTGTTCTGGGGTGTTCTGGGTGCTGTTCTGGGGTGTTCTGGGTGCTGTTCTGAGGGTGTTCTGGGTGCTGTTCTGGGGGTGTTCTGGGGCCGTTCTGGGGGCATTCTGGGGGCGTTCTGGGGATGTTCTGGAGGTTTCTGGGGATGTTCTGGGGGATGTTCTGGGGCGTTCTCGGGGGCGTTTGGCCCAAATTCTGTAAATGTACTGGGGGTGTTTGGGGATGTTTTTGGGGGTTTGTTCGGGGGATTTTTCGGGGGGCGTCCTGTAGGTGTTTTTTGGGAGGTTTGGAGCCATTCTGTAAAATGAAACTGGGGGTGTTCGGGGGGTTTTCGGGGGGCCATTTGTGAATGTACGGGGGGTTGTTCTGGGGCCTTTCGGGGAAATTTTCCCTGGGGGTTTTTCTGGGGATGTTCTGAGGGTGTTCTGGGGCCATTCTGGGAATGTTCTGGGAGTGTTCGGGGGGTGTTCGGGGGGTGTCGTGGGGGTTTTCGGGGGTTGTTCGGGGGGTTTTGGGGGGGGATTTTTCTGGGAGTTTTTGGGGGTGTTCGGGAGTTTTTTGGGGAGATTTCCCTGGGCCCATTTGGGGCTTTTTGGGGAGTGTTCGGGGAAATTTGTTCGGGGGGTGTTCTGGGGATGTTATTGGGGTTTTTTTGGGGAGTGTTCTGGTGGCTTTTCGGGGGGCGTTCTGGGGGGTGTTCTGGGGGTGTTCATGGGGTGTTCTGGCTTGTTCTGGGAGTGTTCTGGGGGATTTTCCCTGGGGGTGTTTGGGAGGTTTGGGGGAGGTTTGGGGGTGTTCTGGGGGTTTTTTGGGGGGTGTTCGGGGGGTGCTGTGGGGATGTTCGGGGAGTGTTCTGGGGATGTTCTGGGGGTGTTCTGGGGCCATTTTTTGGGAATGAAACTGGGGGGTTTTGGGGGTGTTCCCTGGGGGTTTTTGGGGGGGGAAAATTTTTCCCGGGGGGTGTTTTCGGGGGGCCATTCGGGGAATGTTTGGGAGGAACCTTTCAAAAACCTTTTTCCGGGGTTTTTCGGGGGGGTTTTTTGGGGGATGTTTTGGGGACGTCCCGGGGGGGGCGTTTTTGGGAGTGTTCCCCGGAAAGCTTTTCCTGGGGGTGTTCGGGAGTGTTCTGGGGATGTTTTGGGGGGTGTTTGGGGTGTTTTTGGGAAAGTTTTTGGGGGTTTGTTCCTGGGGGATGTAAAAATGGGTTGTTCTGGGGATGTTCTGGGGGGGGTTCTGGGAGTGTTCTGGGGGTTTTTGGGGGGGGTGTTCTGGGAGTTTTTTGGGGTTTTTTCGGGGGGTGTTCGGGGGGTGTTCTGGGGATGTTCTGGGGGGTGTTCTGGGAGTGTTCTGGGGGGGTGTTTTTTGGGGGTGTTCTGGGGGGTGTTCGGGGGCGTGTTCGGGGGATGTTTTTTTGGAAAAGTGTTTTTTGCGGGCGTTTCTGGGGTTTTTAAATGGGGGTGTTTGGGGCCGCCCTTTTGGGGGGTTGTTTTTGGGGGCGTTTTTTGGGGGTTTTCCCTGGGGGTTTTTCTGGGGGGGGGTAAAACCCCAATTTGTAATAAAAAAACCTATAGGGAATGTGGTTCGGAAAAACCCGGGGCGTTTTACGGGCTCGGCAGGCAGTTCCTTAGGGTCAATGTGATTTGAGCCTGAGGAGTGAAAGGGGAGTGGATTTGATTTTTTAGGGCAAAAAATGTCCCTTATTTTTACCTTCCACCAGAACAATAATAAAAAAGTGAATTTCTGAAAATTTTACCCAAAACTATAGAAAATTCCCTTTTTAAAAATTTTAAATAAAAAATGTTATCACATTTTTTTAAATATAAAATTTTATAAATATCCCAAAAATACTGTTATCTCCTTTTAAAATGTTTTTAAACCCTTTTTAATAGAATCTGAAACTGTTTTTAAACATGAAAAAAAATGATGATGGGGTGTGATTTTTAAATTTTTTAATTTTTACTACAAAATTTTTTAAAAATTTTTTTTTGCTGCTCTCCCCTTTATTCTACTTCCAGGGGGGGGTTCGGCAAAAGGAACAGGTATTCCCGGGGCCCTGTGGCCCTTCCAAAGCAGGATCAGCCCCATAGTTTCTATCAGGACATGCTTTTCTAATGTTTTTCTTTTTTTTCCCAAGCCTATCGATTGCCTTTTTACTTTGTTTGGGGTTTTTCTAAGCCCCCTTAAGTTCTGTAATGCGCCAAAAAACTTTTGGAGGGGCGGGGAAAATTTACACCTTTTTTAATCGAACAAAAACACTTTACACATGAGGCGCATTATACACTAAAAAAAGATGGGGAAAAATGACTTGCGATGCATTTAAATTTCCCAATATATTTTCTCTCTTTTTTTTAAAATATCGGTCCCGTTTTCGGTTAAATGGGGGACTTTTAAATTTTTTTATCTGAAATTTTTAGGACCGAGACCTGACTGGATTTTTTTTTCAGCGTACGGGATTCATGACATTAAATTTTGAATCTTTCCCGGAAAAAACCGATTCTGTGTAAATATTCATCTTTGTATTAGAAATATTATTTATTATTTTGAATTTTTAATATTTCTTTATTTTAAAAACCTTTTTTGTTCTAGTTTTAGCCCCCCCCTGGATCCCTGCCCACGAGCCCGGCCCCCAAATCCCCTTGTACACTGTTCTGCAATACTAAAATACTGCAGAACAGTGTACATTAATGGCAGGATGTTATAGCAGAAGGCCCCTGGCTGCCATGAATACCATTCAGCACCCTGGGATTTCGAGACAAAGGGTTGGGGGGGTTGGGGATTGGGCAACTGAACAAATTTCCTTAATCTCTTAGATTTTGGACGATCATTCAAATCCTGGAATCTGAATTATCTCCAATCCCGGCTGCTAGTGGCAGGTTGTAGCTGTAATTAGTAGGCGTTACCCGCCATGTAGGGGGCGGGCTCATTGAAGGACACCGCCCCTTACCCCCTTACTGACCACATGGCGTCAGGAAGGGGTTAATGCCCCTCTTTTTGACCTAATAATTGAATTTGCAGAATCTCTTTCCTCGATTGCCCCCATAAGGCCCCTCCCTGGTTCCGTTCGGAATCTTCTGATACAATGTATTTATTGTTTCATAATTTGTTGCAATTTGGACCATTATATGTTATGCTAATGAGTAAATATAACCTATTAAACACATCTCTAATGTACACAAAGAATCCTATGCGCCTCTATGACCATCCAATAAGTCGGGGGGTGCGTCGCTTTTTGATTATCAGACACATTAGACGGCACAGTGTCCTGGTCCCGGGCGATGGAGGGGGGGCACAGCCTGTAATGAGTTGTGGCTGAGACCAGATGGTGCCGTTCACTTGGCACACAAAATAAAATCAACAGATCTGTGAAAACCCCATGTCTGTTCTGCGGCGACTCTGCCAGGTTAGGAATCCTGGGCGCCAAATATGCAAACAGAGAGACGAATACACCCAACAATGTGACAGCCCTCCCCCCTCCACCTCTCCCCACAATAACATGACTCAATCAATACAGCGAATGCTATCATTAGAATCTGGGAAAGCTGGGTGGGGACCCCTGTGAAAAGGCAGCCATATTGAATGCCACCCAGCTTTCCCAGATACTGATAGAAAACACAGTTTTTAACCCCACAGCCAGTTTTGACCTCTATGACAGAGCCCTATTTCTCCAAATCCGACATGTGTCACTTTTGTGGGAATAACTTTTTGATACGTCTGCCATTCAGAGAATGTTTATTCGTGACACATTGTGCCTTAAGGTAGTAAGAAATTTTGGTTGGTACAGGTCTTGTTGTGAAAAATATCAATATGTTGTGAAAATTTGGAAAAATTTGCCATTTTCAAACTTCACAAATTTCTGCATGTAAGACAGATAGCTATACCACACAAAATAGTTTATAACTAGCATCTACCATAGGTTAGCATTGTTTTTTAAATGTATTTTTATTTTTTACAATAGTAGGGGGCTTAAAAATTTAGGGCCACATCTATGAAACTGTTTAGGTCTAAAACTCACTCTTTTGCCCATAGTAACTTATGAGCAAAAAAGTGAGTTTTAGACCTAAACAGGTTCATACATGTGGCCCTGAGTTCTAATTTTTCACATTTGCAAAACAATTTGCAAAACAGATTTTTTTTAGGGATCAGTTCAGTCCTCACAGCTTTGAGGGGCCTGGACACCCCCATAAATGACTCTATCTAAAAAATTGCAACCCTTCAAGTATTCGAAATAGCATTTAGGAAGTTTGTTAACCCTATATGGGGTTCACAGAAATTAAAGAAAAGTGGAAGTGAAATTTTAAAATTTCACTTGTTTTGCAGATTTTCAAATTTTAGTCCATTATTCACTGGAACACAGAAGATAATAACAGGGAAACTCAATGCATTGAATCCCTGATTCTGCCATTTTCAGAGATCTCCCATATGTAGCCCTAGTGCGCTATTTGACTCAGCATAGGAGGAGGAGCACCTACTGGAATCTGAGGTCTCATTTTTATTAGGATAAATTTTAGGTGCCATTCCAGGTTTGCAGACGCCCTAAGACGCTAAAACTTAATAAATTCCCCTAAAAAGACCCCATATTGGAAACCACACCCTTAAGGAATATATCAAGGTGTGTAGTGAGTATATTGACCCAACGAGTGTTTCACAGATTTTTTTTAGCTTTAAACTGTGAAAATAAAAAAATAAAAATTTCCATTAATCTGCTGAGTCAGCTGAAAATATTTCAGTTTCATAAAGAATCCTGGAAAAAAAATAAAAAATTTGTTACTCAATTTCTTCCAAGTTCAGCAATTCCCTATATTTGGGTGTAGACTGCTGTTTGGGCGCATGGCAGGGCGTACAAGGGAGGGAGCGCTATTTGGCCGCAGATTTGGACGCAGCCCTCAAAGTAGCAGAACAGGTGGAACCTTCCAGAAGTCGCCCCACCTTCGATTTAACGACTGTAAAAATGGAAGAACAGCGTTCATTGCGCGGTACAGTTTAAAGGGTAACTTTGCTATGTGGTCAGTACAAATACAACAATATCAACTTTGTAGAGTTTTTTATGTTTTATTATTTATACACAATAAAAATGTTTGTACAATATTGTGTTTTTATGTCGTCATCGTACGACAGCCGTAACTTTCTTATTTTTCTGTATATGGAGCTGATTAAGGGCTTGTTTTTTGCCGGATGAGTTGATATTTTCCTTGATACCATTATGGGGTTCAAATGACGCTTTGATCGCTTTTTATCTATGTTTTTGGGAAGCGGGATGAACACATCACAGAGACCCTGGTAGTGTTTTTTATTTTTTACTGTGGCCATCGTGCAGTATAAATTATGTTATCGTGACTCAGCAAGTCGATACGATTATAGTGATATCAAATGTCTGTAGTTGTGTATGGGCTTGTTTTTTGCGGGATGAGCTGATGTTTTCGTTGGTTGCATTGTCAGAGGGACAGGACTTTTCATCATCTTTAACTCCTTAACGACTGCCCACCGACTTTTGACGTCGGCTGGTGCAGGTCGTTCGTCTGAAGCAACGTCTTTAGACGTTGCTGCAGACATCAGAGTTTGCGGCTCCGGGCGCCACAGCTGCGCTGAGATCGGGGCTGTAATACACAGCCCTGATCCCAGAGCATCTCCTATGAGCAGCGAGGAGTGGAGGAAACCTCTGCTCCCCGGTGCTTTAACCCATTGATTGCGGGGATGTCAACGAGCGCAATCCCAAAGGGTTTCCCTGTCGTGGGTATCGGAAACACCCATGACCTGACAAATCCCGGGGAACGGCTGCATCACCCTGGGGACCCAGAGTAGCCCCCGAGTGTCTGTGTAACAAGCCAGTGGAAACAGGGCAGACTGTGAGCTGGTCCTGATTTACTGCTTGTGTCAGACTGACACGTTATAATGTATTAGCATATATGAATATGCTAATACATTACTAAGTGTAAAAAAAAAAAATGTAAAACAGTTCTCCCTTTTTTTAAAAAAACAGAAAAAGTGTAAAAAAAATGAATAAAAAATTAAATAAAATAAATATTTAATAAAAAATAATTGTGCTATTATTACACAAAACAAAAAAACCGACACATATTAGTTCTCCACACGACCGCAATAACCTGTAGAATTAATCTAACAAGTTATTAAGTGTGAAATGTGAATGGTGTAAAAAAAAAAAATAAGAAAAAAAAAAATTGAAATAAAAAAAAAAATCTGCAAATATTTATAAGTGAACTTAAAATATTCCCATAAAATACACTTGTTTGAATAAAGCGAGGCCTCATACAACTGCGTCATTGAAAAAATGAAATAGTTACAACTGTTGAAACGCAAGGAGGGAAAAACTAAAAAAATGTTCTGGTCATTAACTACTTTTCGGGCGTTCGGCTTAAGGGGTTAAACCTGTTTTCTGGACGGTGGGATGAAGAAAGTGCAACAATCCTGGCAGAGGTTTTTATTTTACCAGCGCTCGCCCTGCAGTCACATGACGTAGGTTCTACTCCGCAGGTCGACACGATTACGGCGATAAACAAGTTCTATAGTTTTTTTGTAGCACTTAGAAGTGTTTTATTGTGTAGAACAATCTTCATGCTTCACCGTCTTCTGAGAGCCGTAACTTTCCTCTCTCCGTTTACAGAGCTGTGTTAGGCTCTAATGGAGCAAGTCCCAAAAATAAAACGTAAAAATAGCTTGTTTTATTTATTATAAAAACGTGTTAAAAAGACCCGGTAAAGGGTCCGGACGCGTGAGAAGCGCTGACGGTTTCAGAACCCAGCGCTCCCCGGTCACAGCTACTTTTAATGTCATGTGTGCAACATTTGAACATCTCAAGAACCAAAAGCAGCACTTTAAAAACAACAAGGATTTAGCCCTCAAGCTGCTGAGGAAGAGCGGAAAAGATGAACGTACGAATGATGGTGAGAGAACATTACACATCGAGCCCAGAAGATTACATTACAGATCGACGCATTTAATACCATTACAGGAGATGGTTTTTAGAATTTAAACCTGTTGTAAAACGCGTCTGTAAAGTAACTTTCCAAAAAGCTTCTCTACTTAGGAGTTTTTATCTCCAGTCTCTCCCCCGCTCGATGAGATAGAATGAAAAATGGTTTAGATTTCTATCATGAGTCAATGAAAAGCTTTGCTGCACCTGATGCTCCTGTACTTTTATCTTTTATATGGGCCAGATGTTCAGCAATGCGGGTTTATCACTTTCCAATAGTGCATTTGATGTATGATTTGTTGCACATAGCACAATGTACGGCACAGACGACAGGTTGTGTTACAGTTTCTGAAATGGTTCATTTTATGTTTCATTTTATTATTATGGAATTCTTTTTTATTTTAAAGGCATTATCTCACTACAGGGATCGCTGCTGATTTTTATTTTAAAGATCTTGCAAAAACAAGTCACTTTGCAATATGTGTCCATTACCAGTGTCCTACCTATTCCTAGATATCCCCTCTTGTATGGGCTGCATCAGCTCCTCAGGTCGCTATAGCTACAAACCTGTGTGATCTATCCTGATAGGCTGTCAGTGCTGGTCGCTATAGCTACAGACCTGTTGGATCTCTCCTGATAGGCTGCCAGCACTGGTTGCTATAGCTACAGACCTTGTGATCTCTCAAGAAACGCTGCCAGCACTCGTAGCTATAGCAACAGAGCTGGGTGATCTCGCCTGATAGGCTGGCAGCAGTGGGCGCTATAGATACAGACCTGTTCAATCTCTTCTGATAGGCTGCCAGCACTGGTCACTATAGCTACAGACCTGTGTGATCTCTCCTGATAGGCTGCCAGAACTGGTCACTATAGCTACAGACCTGTCTGATCTCTCCTGATAGGCTGCCAGCACTGGTCGCTATAGCCACAGACCTGTCTGATCTCTCCTGATAGGCTGCCAGCACTGGTCGCTATAGCTACAGACCTGTTGGATCTCTCCTGATAGGCTGCCAGCACTGGTTGCTATAGCTACAGACCTTGTGATCTCTCCTGATAGGCTGCCAGCACTGGTCGCTATAGCTACAGACCTATGTGATCTCTCCTGATAGGCTGCCAGCACTGGTCGCTATAAATACAGACCTGTTCTATCTCTTCTGATAGGCTGCCAGCACTGGTCACTATAGCTACAGACCTGTGTGATCTCTCCTGATAGGCTGCCAGTACTGGTCAATATAGCTACAGACCTGTCTGATCTCTCCTGATAGGCTGCCAGCAGTGGTCGCTATAGCTACAGACCTGTTGGATCTCTCCTGATAAGCTGCCAGCACTGGTCACTATAGCTACAGACCTGTGTGATCTCTCCTGATAGGCTGCCAGCAGTGGTCGCTATAGCTACAGACCTGTTGGATCTCTCCTGATACGCTGCCAGCACTGGTTGCTATAGCTACAGACCTGTGTGATCTCTTCTGATAGGCTGCCAGCACTGGTTGCTATAGCTACAGACCTGTGTGATCTCTCCTGATAGGCTGCCAGCACTGGTTGCTATAGCTACAGACCTGGCTTCTACTGCAGCCTAGTAGAAGCCAGTAAACACGCCCCTGAATTCAAAGTGAAACCAAGAAAACAGGACTGAGGTGAGAGGAATCAATGTAGTGAGACGACCCCTTTAACTGCAGATTGGCTCATGTGACACCTCGGTCACCGCATCTGTAGAAACCCTTCTGACACTTCCAGGTCCTCTGTATATTTTCGCTATAAAACGCACCTGGCGATAGAATATCCCCTAATGTCTGGTGGCTTCTAGGTGTTGTGTTTACACCTTGCGCTATCTTCCTGCGTAGTCTATTATCAGTTTCCAAAATTGGGAGATTTTTAAAAAGATTTTTTTTTTTTTGTATCTTGAAAGTTTTTTACTGTAGTAAAGACAATGGGAGAATGTGACGCAACCGAATCCACTTCAGAATTGTTGGGAACACTGGTATTTTTGTTGTCCCCCGATAGTTCCTGACGCTCTATGTTCGCTGTATGCGCTTGAGCTCTCGCTGGCATCCGGGGCTCGGGCCTCCAGTTGGCTCTCATACACTCTCCAGCTGGTGTGGGTTTAATAGTGTGCAGGGCATGACTGCTGTGAGCTCTCAGGATCGTGCTCTCAGCCGGGGGTTTCCCATACAACCTGGGAGTTACTTTATAGTTTACAACATCAACGCTCAAAAGTAAATCCAGAAAATCAATTTGCACATTGGAAGCCTAAATAGTGCATTCTAAATACAGGGAATTATCTGCAATATCCTGATCAAAGTGTTTTGCATGGGAGGCCACATCACCCGACCACATCATCAGGAGGTCCTCAATGTAGCCCCTACACCACACAATGTTATCTCTAAACAGATTGGCGGCTGAGAAAATGTCACTGTCCTCCCTCCAGCCCATATAGAGATTTAATGGAGATGGAGAGAATGTGGAACCCATCGGAGCTCGTAAAAATCGCCATCAAATGTAAAGTAGTTACAAGTCAAAAGGTCGTCTGCGCTCATAACAATTAATTTGTGCAATTATTTGGACGCATTAAGCTCTTACCAACCCTTGACGTATGGAGACTTCATAGGAGCTTTGTAGCAGGATCACAGCCGCCTGGTGTTAGCTGCCACCGCCTGCGCTGTTTAAAGGGAATGTGCCATCAAAAATGACATTTTTATGTTCAACACATTTTCTAAGAATTTTTGGTTATTTTTTTTCTTAATTTTCTATATCACTTTCAATATTTTTTCATAATTCTTCAGTCCCGCAGTTCTCACTTTGACCACTAGGCCTAATAATAGTCTGACACTTCCTGTTCTGAAGGGAAAGATTCTCAGTTGTCTGCTCATTATCAGCACAAAGAGGGTCAAACTGAAAGGAGACGCCAGTGTGAATTGATAACCCAGGATCCACCAGTCACAAGAGGAGATGGTCACAGCTCCCCCTCTCCCCTCCCTGCACAGTGACTTCTTCCCAGGTCACAGACCACGACTAGAAAACTCTCCTATAGAAGTGAATGGGACTGAGTCAGTCTTAAGTCTCCTATGTGCATGAAGCTACTGTAAAGCATCTCTCTGACTGCTGTTAAAGCAGTGCAAACAAGGCCTAGTGGCCAAAGTGAGAACTGCAGGACTTAAGAATTATTAAAAAAATATTGAAAGCAATATGAAAAATTAAAAAAAAAAAACAACCAAAAATTCCTAAAAAAATGTGTTTAACATAAAAATGGGACTTAAACAATGACTAATTTTTTGATTACAACTTCCCTTTAACCCCTTAGATGCCGTGACATTTAAATGAATGAGAAACCACGCCGCGCACCATCCCTCACTGCGATCGGGACCTCAGCGGCGAAATCATGGGACCCAGATTGTTTAACATGGCAGCTGGAAGCTTGGGAAGGCCCTCACCGCCATGCTTTCGATTTCCCCAGGAAGTGTGGAAACTGCCATCTTTGTACACCCTCTAGACAATGCATTAGGTTGTAGAAACAATGGTGCCCCCTAGTGGTGAAGCGCCCTAGGAGGACTCAAAGTTGCAGGGAAAAAAAAAATGTAAAAAAAGTTTTAAAGTGTAAAAAAAATAAAAAATGTTAAAGTTCGAATCCCCCCCCTTTTGCTATTTTGCAAATAAAGAAATAAAATAATAATAAAGTTTCCCATATTTGGTATCTCTGCATCCGAAAAAGTCCGATCTATTAAAATATAACATTATTTATCCTGGGCGCTGAACACCGGAGAAGAAAAAACATTCCAAATGCCAAAATTGCGTTTTTTGTGTTATTTCACATCCTGTAAAAATTGGAATAAATTTCATCAAAAAAGTCGCTTGTATTCCAAACTGGTAGCAATAAAAAGTGCACTTCAGCCGCAAAAAAATGCCGCCTCACTCTATGGTGATGTCTCACTCAGGTCTATGGGAGTAAGTACAAAAAAGTTATTGGTCCCAGAAAATGGAAATGAAATCTATCGAATGTTTGAAGAACTGATTTATTGTCTTTTAGGAAACCAGGAAAAGACTGAACAATTCTCTGAAAATGAACATCTCTAGCGGCGGAGTCTTCATTCAATGAGCCCTGAGCGGCTGTTATGGGTCCTAATGATGGAGGAATCTTACCCGAATCTTAGGGACCCTGTGAAATCAGGGAAAGAACTGGACGTTCAGGACACACGGATTTCGGTTCTTTTTCATGTATTGCTCCCCTGCTTCTCTTATCAATGATTCCAGTTCCCTCTTAGGCTAAGTTCACTACGCCCCGCAATTACGCCGGAGTTCGGGAGCCTAGAAGATTTAATACAAATACAGGAGATGGTTTTTATAACTTAAAGGGGTTGTCTCACTACATTGATTCCTCTCACCTCAGTCCTGTTTTCTTGGTTTCATTTTGAATTCAGGGGCGTGTTTACTGGCTTCTACTAGGCTGCAGTAGAAGCCAGGTCTGTAGCTATAGCAACCAGTGCTGGCAGCCTATCAGGAGAGATTGAACAGGTCTGTAGCTATAGCAACCAGTACTGGCAGCCTATCAGGAGAGATTGAACAGGTCTGTAGCTATAGCAACCAGTACTGGCAGCCTATCAGGAGAGATTGAACAGGTCTGTAGCTATAGCAACCAGTACTGGCAGCCTATCAGGAGAGATCATACAGGTCTGTAGCTATAGTGACCAGCACTGGCAGTCTATCAGGAGGGATCACATAGGTCTGTAGCTTTAGAAACCACTGCTGGCAGCCTATCAGGAGAGATCACACAGGTCTGTAGCTATAGCAACCAGTGCTGACAGCCTATCATGAGAGAGTAAACAGGTCTGTAGCTATAGCGACCAGTGCTGGCAGCCTATCAGGACAGAGCGAACAGGTCTGTAGCTATAGCGACCAGTGCTGACAGCCTATCAGGAGAGATAGAACAGGTCTGTAGCTATAGCAACCAGCACTGGCGGCCTATCAGGAGAGATTTAACAGGACTGTAGCTATAGTGACCTGAAGAGCTGATGCAGCCCATACAAGAGGGGATATCTAGGAATAGGTAGGACACTGGTAATGGACACATATTACAAACTGACTTGTTTTTGCAAGATCTTTAATATAAAAAGCAGCGATCCCTGTAGTGAGACAACCCCTTTAATGCTGTTTGTTCCTGAAGATTCAACTCCACATGTTCATTATATTGTAATATATCCTCTGAAAAGATGAATCTCCGGTTTGTGCTTTTGGATGATCGTCCTTGGAAAAGGAAAAATCTTTTCACCATTAAGAGTCTAGAAAACGTATTTACATCTTTGATAGTATTAAAGGGAAGGTGTCATCAAGAAATGACTTATTAACTCACGTTTTTCTGTTAAACACGTTTTTTAGGAATTTTTTTATTTTCTGTATCACGTTCAATATTTTTTAATAATTCTTAAAGGGGTGTTATTGTTTGAGCTGTTCGTTCTGTTCAGTTAATTTTCTCAGATTGAGTTTGAAATCCAGGGGCGTGTCTCTCCTGTCAGCAGGCGTGTCTCTCCTCCCAGGGGCGTGTCTCTCCCGTAAGCAGGGTGTCTTCCCCCAGAAGGCTGTTTCCCCTCAGGGGGCAAAAGTCTTTCCTTAAAAAGGCTTGTTTTCCAGGGGGCTTTTTTCCTCCAGGAGGCTTTTGTCTTCCTCCAGAAATTGTTTCCCCCCAGAAAGGGTGTCTCTCTCCCAAGGGGGTTTCCCCCTTTTTAGGGGTTTTGTATCTCCTTCCAGGATTTTTTTTCTCAGGCTTTTTTTTTTAGAGGCGGTTTTTCTTTTCTCAGAGGTTTTTCCGGGGGCGTGTCTTCCTTCAGCGGGCGTGTCTCCCCTTTCCCAGGCGTGTTTTCCCCTTAGAGGGTGTTTCCCCTTGGGAGGCGTGCCCTTCTCCGCAGGCGGGTCTTCCCCTTCAAGGCTGTCTCCCCTCTCAGGCGGTCTCTCTCCAGAGGTGTCTCTCCTCTCAGGCGGGTGTCCTCCTCCCGGGCGTGTTTCCCTCTCAGCAGGCTTGTCTCCCTCCCAGAGGCGTGTTTTTTCCCTCCAGCGGCGTGTTCCCCTCCCAGGGGTTTTCTCCTTCAGCGGCGGTCTCCCCTTCAGGGGCGGTCTTTTTCCAGCAGGCGTGTCTCTCCTCCGGGGCGTGTCTTCCTTCGCAGGGTGTCTCTCCAGGGGCGGTCTTCGTTGCAGGCGGCTCTCCCCCCGGAGGGGTTCCTCCCGGGAGGGGTGTTCTCCTCCGGGAGGGTGTTCCCCTTTCCGAGGCGTGTTCCCCTCCGCAGGGTGTCCTCTCCCAGGAGGGTGTCTCTCCTCCCAGCAGGGCCCTTCCCCACGGCTTTGCCTCTTCCCAGGGCGTGTCTCCCTCCCAGAGGCGTGTCTCTTTTTCGCAGGGTGTCTTCCCCAGCAGGCGGTCTCCCTCCCAGAGGCGGTTCTCCCCCGAGGGTGTCTCTCCCCGCAGGCGTCTCTTTTCCAGAGGGTTTCCCCCCCAGGAGGGGTGTCTCTCCTCAGAGGCGTTTTCTCCCCTTTCAGGGGCGTGTTTTCCCCCCCCAAAGGGGGCTGCCCCCTCTCAGCAGGCGTGTCCTCCTTCCAGGAGGGTCTCCCCCCCAGCAGGTGTCTCTCCTTCAGAGGGTGTCTTCCTCCCAGCAGGCGGTCTCTCCCCAGAGGCGTGCTTCCTTTCAGAGGTGTCTCCTTCCCGGAGGCGTGTCTTTCCCTAAAGAACTGTGCACTCATTTTTTAAAAAGAGGGGAGAGGGGGGGTTGGGATATAACAGCTCTGTGCCCCCCGCACTTATTTTTATGTCTGCAGCCTTGAGGCCCGCAAGCCCCAGCAACCCCCTTTATATTTCTTATCCCAAAAATTACATGAAGCCAGCACTTTCACTTTAGGGGTTTCACCCAAATTGTATGACAACGGGCAGGATCTTTATAATAAAAGGAAAATGTCAGTTCCCCGTAAGTCTCTGTTGTGTCAGTGAATTGAGTAAAAATGGGGGGAAAAAAACATCGCTTTGAGAGAAGACCCTGCTAACTGTAACTAACTTTGGCTGGTAGTGATGGTGAGTGGGCTTTACAAAGGGGTTTGGGGGGTTTTAGCCTCACGGATCCCCCCCCCCCCAATGTCTACAATAAGTAAAAGACCTAAAATTTAGTCAATTCTATAATGAATATATAATACAGGGCCCCCATATCATGTTCCCTCCCCCAGAAAATTTTGCATTGTTCACTATTTGGGAAATGCTTTGGGGTGATACTGCGAGTATGGGACATATATAGGGGAAACTTTGTGTGTGTATATAAAAAAAATTTTAGAAAGTTACCTAATTTTCATTCTTTCAATGTGTCAAATTTTTAAAAAAAAAAAAAACACTGATGTGGCTTAATTAATTGTCTTGCAGGGGTTTAAACCTAAGCCTGACTATACAAGCGCTTTTCAACACAGTGTTTAATCCTTATTATACACTCAGTGAGAAATCATAAGGAGGCGGGGGGTTGCTTGATCTGAGGGAAAAGAATGCTTTTTTTCCAAATAGCCTTAAGGGTGGACCTGTGAGGGGGTGAAAAATTTGGCAAAAACCCCTTTAAAAAGGCAGTAATTGCCCCGATCCCTTCACCGAGCTGGGGGATGTACATTAGCCGGGGACTTTGGGTTTCACTATCGATTTTAACAGCTCAGAGGGGAGGAAACACAGAGTGTGCAGGCAGCCAATCACAGCACAGGTTGCGTGTCCGGGGCGTTTCCCAACTGGGGGCGTGTACCAACAGGCTGAATGAAATGTCAGCCAGCCAATCACAGTGCAGGGGGCGTGTCTAGGGAATCGACAAGGGGGCATTCCGACCAGCAACAGAGCAACAGCAGAAACAGAATACAGATTTACAGTGAAGCTCATATCTGCTAAACCAAGTGACTGAGGTAATGCAACCCAATTACAAAAGTGCTTATTTTTACTGTCCCCATAATCTGAGTCATGATCTTTGAACGATAAAACCCCTTTAAGTCCTGCAGTTTTCACTTTGGCCACTAGGCCTAATAATAGTATGACACTTCTTGTTCTGTAGAGAGAGATTTTCAGTAGTCGGCTCAAGGGGGGCCAATAGGGCAGTACAGGCAGTACACCTGTCAGGGACCCTAATCAAATAGGGACCCACTGATATGTTGAAAAATAGGTTGAAAGATAGGAACTAGTAATGGGTGGGGGCCCCATTTGATTTGGCTGCATGAGGCCCTGAAACGGTTAATAGATGACTGGTCGGCTCATGATTAGTACAAGCAGTGTTACACTGAGAGGTGACACCAATGTGTATAGATAACACAGGATCCACCAATCACAATAGGAGAGGTCACAGCGCCCCCTCTCCCCTCCCTGCACACTGACTTCTTCCCAGGTCACAGAGCATGCCCACAACACTCTCTTATAGAACTCAATGGGACTGATCCAGTCCACAGGCTCCTATGTACATGAATCTGCTGTAAAGCATCTCTCTAAATGCTGTTAAAGCACTGAAGGCAAGATTGCCGCCCCCCAACTCCTATATAGACAAACAAATTGAGAAATCTACAATCAGAAGATAAAAACGGCGAAGAAGAAAAGAACATGGATCAGGGTCTTGATTTAATAAGTGAAGAAAAAAATTGGTGACAGTTTCCCTTTAAATAAATTGAAATTAGTTTCGGGAAAAGTGTCGCCCCTGTTCCAGACCCTGCATCTGTGGCGATGATCAATGGAGAAAGAACAGGAACAGTTCAGGAAATTGTTACATAGTTAGTATGGTTGAAAGAAGACCTGTGTCCATCAAGTTCAACCAAGGGTGCGGAAAATGTGGGTGAGGGAGAGAGACAAGGAGTTCAAGCCCGGCCTCCCCACTGAAAACGACCAGACAAGAACCAATCTGCTCCAGGGGAGACCCCTTCTCTGACCCTGGAGCCGCCACCAGCCAGGATCCAGGACTTTACATGGCTACATACGCATTAATATTCTTTAGTTCCAGGTAGTTATTTAAGCCTTTCTTGAAACCCTCACCTGTTCCTGCTGTGACCAGCTCCTCAGGCGGCTATTCCACAGATTCACAGTTTTTACACTGAAGAATGCTCTTCTCCTCTGGAGATTGAATCCTTTTTTCTCCAGCCGAAGGGAATGTCCTCTTATCTTTTGTGGGGGCTTCTCTTGAATTAATTTTTCCCCAAACTTTTTGTAGAGACCATATTTATATAAATTAATCATGTCTTCCCCGGAGCCGTCTTTTCACAAGACAAAATAAGATCAATTATACTAACGTCTCATAATAACTAAGATGCTCCATTCACCTTATAAGTTTGGTTGCTCGTCTTTGCACTAAGATGCTCCAGTCCCCTGATAAGTTTGGTAGCTCGTCTTTGCACTAAGATGCTCCATTCCCCTTATCAGTTTGGTTGCTCGTCTTTGCACTCTCTCTAGATCATTTAAATCTTTTCTATACACTGTGGCCCAGAACTGATCAGCATCTTCTAAGTGACTTGTTTCTGCCTTGTCTCCTTCCTTGGTCTTGTCCGCCCTCGTCGGGTTGTTCAAGGGAGTTTGAGTATCTGGATCCCTTCTTGAGTAGCTGCGCGGTTGAGGGAGTTTACTCTGTTGCATTTCCTGATCCTTGGAATCCGAAGTGTCTCTTTCCATTGGGCTACAATGACCTCTCCTCCTTCTTCGGTCGTTGTTACCTGTTCGTCCACCTTTCTTCAGGGTCGATCTTGGAGTAGTTTTTCGGGGAGTGAGTTGCCTTGTATATACTTTATCTTTGGTGGAATCGTTTACATCTCGATTGATTTA